>JAHHZJ010004188.1:0-16292 GCA_021437245.1 Aegilops speltoides | reverse complement strand
GCATGTGTGAAGAAGTACACCCCGCAGGTTAATATGATCTATTCAAATAGCCGGGTCCATGGATATGGACTTTTGGATGCTTACATGGTACATAGACAACTTGAAGTGGATACTATGAAATGCTCAAGACAAGTGTGAGTACTATGGATGGCCTTCTCGTAGGGAGACGGGATGAGTCCATAGTAGTGTATTGTGTGGTGATTAGTGGACCTGTAGCGCCATATCACCTCAAAGAAGTTCTGGTAGTCATAGAACAGGATAGCCACAGAGTCAAAGCTGGCTTGCTGCAACTAAACCCCACATTACCCTCTTGATACAAATGCATGTATGATAGGATCTGATGTAAGTCTTGCTGAGTACCTTTGTACTCATGGTGCTTTATTTATGTTTTTGCAGCGGAGACTTCGGTCTTACTAGTGTCTCGTGGACTTCGACGAGTAGCTTGTACCTCAGCTACGATCTTGATCGGATGTTGTAGATAGTCAGGCTCTTCAGCCTTTTTCATTTGTAGATGTCTGTACCCAGACATGTAATGCTTCCGCTTGTTGCTTATATGCTCTGTATGATGGGTCTTGTGACCCCTGTTTGCAATAAAAGCTATGATGGCTCTTCTGAGCCTTTATCTATATGAGTTGCTGAGTTATGCTGTGATGTCATGTTGTACAGCACATACTTGCATGTTATGCGTACGTATAATGTGTATTGCTATGTGTGGGATCTGACTATCTAGTTGTTTATCTTTAGTAGCCTCTCTACGGAAATGTCTCCAAGTGTTTCCATCGAGCCTCGTAGCTTGCTACCGCTCCGAACACTTAGGCTGGCCGGCATGTGTCCTTCTTCATTCCTCAGGTCTCGTTCCTTCGGGAAATGTCACGCGATGAATACCGGAGTCCTCGTTAGCCCGCTACAGCCCGGTTCACCGAAGTCTCGTTAGCCCAAAGGCTACAGCCCGATTCACTCGCTGATGACCGACACGCTCGATGCCGGGTCATGGATGCCTGTCCTCGTAAGTTAGTGCCACTTTGGGTTTACGACTAGCCATGTCACCGGCTCTTATCATATGGATGCTAGCGACACTATCATATACGTGCAGCAAAAGGCTAAACGGTCCCGGCAAAGGTAAGGCGACACCTGTGGAATACCGCGTGAGGCCGCAAAGTGATATGAGGTGTTACATGCTAGATCGATGGCATTGAGTCGGGTCCCGACAATAACACCCCGACAAGGCCGAAGACAACCCCTCCAAAGAAGATTCAAAGACAGAGGACGGAGAAGCTAGCCCTCATGAGAGAGCGCGACTAAGAGGTAGAGGACGATAATTACATGCCTCCTCCGGAGACGAGGCAAGCCTCGACGATGACGAATCTGTCGGCTCGAGGATCCCGTCAACAAGATCGTTTTAAATGCAGGCTTATGGCCACGGCAAAGAGCCTCAAGAAAAAGCAGCAACAGCTTAGAGCTGATCAAGATCTGCTAGCCGACAGATGGACCGAAGTCCTCACGGCCGAAGAGCATGAACTCGAACGCCCCTCCAAAAGCTACCCCAAATGCAAGCTGCTGCCCCTATTAGAGGAGGAAGTGTCGGTGTACTAAAGTAGGGGTACCTTAGTACCCCAAACTTGGGCACGGCAACAGAAGGCCTGCAGCAAGGCTTGCCGGGCGCCCGCCAAGATCCTCCGCCATTCCTATTTTACTGCCATTCAAGAACAAAGTATTAACTAAAGAGACAAGGCCCCGGCAAGAGGAGCTTGCCGGGAAGGACGAGACCCCGGCAAGAGGAGTTTGCCGGGAAGGACAAAGACCCCGGCAAGAGGAGCTTGCTGGGAAGGCCAACCAAGGCACTTCAGAAAACTTGCGCGACGCTCAAGGCTCCCTAAGAAGGCCCGCAGAAGGGCAAGCTCACTGGTGCGACTAAGACAACGGTTGCGGCGAGGCGCTTGCATGCAAGGCTGCCACTCGCACCCAAGCTCCAACAAGATCCAACTACATGTCACCACAGACCATCCCAGAGCACGTGGCGAGGCGCCAGGCAGCTATGCAAGGCGAGGTGGCAAGCAAAGTGACAAGGAGGCCATCGGGCGATCGCTGCGCCTCTAACGGTCGCTTCCTTGCACTATTAGGCGACCGGATGGGCATTAAATGCCCTTGTCCCCGCCGCGAGTTAGGTAGGGACACTGCTAGGTAATAGCTTGTACCAACTTATGCTTTTACCTTTCTACCCTCTTTCTACGCGCACCTGTCGGTGACCCCTTAGACTATAAAAGGGAGGCCCATGCGCACGAGAAGGGGTTCGAATTTTGGGTTCCGCAGCTGGCCGGTTCATCCGACGATCCAACACCACAACATGCTCACACTCTTGAGCAAGAACATAATACCAACACAAAGCAGCAAGAGGGGTTTTATCTCTCAGAGAGCTCCGAATCTGGGTAAATCTCGCCCGACCTCGATCGCTCTTCAGGCAACCCTCCGCCCCTTGCCGGACTAGAAGGGGCCCTTTGCCCCATAGGTGCTCGTGCCCCAGCGACCACGACATCTTTGGCGCGCGTAGGGGACGCCGAGGTTGTGCTAACTCGATCCGTCATCGCGCTACATCAAGATCTTCATCGACATGCCACCGAAGAAGAAGACTTGAGGTGGCCGCCCGTCCGCGATCGTCCCCGCCGCCCAGAGCAACGAAGCGTGGGGCGGACGCCGCGAGGAGCGGCGCCGTGGTGGGACTCACGCCGTCACCAGTCCAAGGACAAGGCCCCGCAAGCTTCAGCTCGATCCACCGTGCCCTCTCAGAGGTGCAGGATCGACAACGCCACGGTGTTCCCGGGCGCCGGCTCGCTGGAACAAGGCTGCTGGTGGGTCGCGGACGCTCAAGGCCAACACGCACGCCAAAGACATTGGCACGAAGCGCGCGGTCGCCGCACGAGATGTTGCTCCTTCTAACACCGTTAGAGTTTGAGCATGTTCGCACTCGCCGCCACCACCGCCACCCAAGACTCAGAGAAGCGCTGCCCGGCCCAGCATTCTAGATTACCCTCCAAGACCGGACAAGATCAACGATCGAGGGCCGCCATTTATAGCCTCATCGGCTTCGCTAACGCCGACAAGCCCCGGCAACGAGCGCCGGCCGCTGTAAGACGCCAGCGAAGCCGTGGCGATAAGACCATCGGGTGCTACCACTGCACTCCCCGCCAAGGCTAAGATCGCTGGCGCGCCGCCAACCTCGACGCCGACTCCACCGCTGCCGTGACCGCGAAGCTCGCCGCGATCAACGCCACATTCTCCAAGAACGACGACGCTGAAGACGCCAGACGTGCGAGCGCAGAGGGAAGCGGGCGCTAATCCGACCAGCGTGTTGGCCCATCGCCGATATCCATGCGCCAGGGGAACCAGCGACTTGTCAGACGCGGTTTGCCCCGTGGTTCACCCGTGAGCTGCGGCAAGTCCAAAGGGCCCAAGACCAAGAACTTCGCCGACGTGTCGAGAAGTATGATGGCAGGATACATCCGTCGGAGTTCTCGCGTTCACACCATCGCGTGCAAGCTACGGGGACGCGACGAGAAGATCTCGCCAACTACTTCCCACCGGTGATCAACCCAACGCCGATCTTGGCTCATGCACTTGCCGGACAACTCCATCTCTTCGTGCGGACTGCGCCATCGCTTGTCGGCGCTTCATAGGCGCCACAAGCCCCATGGCCAGGAGAGTGACCTTCACCGCTTGCCCGTAGGAAGGAGAACCCTCGCAAGTACATACAGAGATTCAGCCAGTGCAACGCAACATCCTGCAGACGCCACCCCGCCGGTTATTAGTGCTCCATCGAACGCACGAATCAGCAGGATGAGGGAGGAGATGGCGATGTGCAAGATCAAACATGTCAGCGAGCTATACGCTCTGGCCGACAAGTGTGCACGAGCTGAGGAGGGGAGGAGAATCCCCGGAGAGAATGCAGGAGCAGAAGGATCTGACAGTGAGGATGCCCCTCCGGCAAGGAAAAACCAGAGGTGGAATAACAGAAAGAGAAAGGCTAAGGATGTGCTAGTTGTCGAGCAGTTCGGCAGCGGAGGCGGCTCCGACAAGGCCAAAGCTGGTGACTCCGGCGAGGCCGTGGTGGCCACCGACAAGCAGGATGGCTCCGACAAGCAGTATTGCAAGATCCACCGCACCAAGGGCCATGACCTCCAAGCTTGCAAGAAAGTTGAGCAGATGGCAGAGCTACAGAGAGCTGAATATGAGCGTCGCGACAAGGAGAAGGCCCGGGAAGGTGGCGGAGGATCCGCAAGAAACTTCCCGCCGGGAGGGCGCGCAGCAGGTTAAGCGCGGCAAGGGGACAGACCTCCCATGGCCGCGAAAGGACGAAGATGAAGATGAAGATGATGAGATGGAGGAAGATGATACGATGAGCAGGAGTTCCGAAGGCAACAAGTGTTAGGCGTCGACGGCAAGTGCTTCTCAAGACACCTCGCACCGCCAACTCAAACAATGGGCGGAAGTGAATGCAAGAGAACCATCCGTCGAATCGCGAAGCCTCTAAAGTGGTCCAGCACGCCCATCATCTTTGATGTTGAGGATCACCCTGATCGCATCACTGCGGTCGGGTGCTTGCCGATGTTGGTTTCGCCAACCATCCGCAATCTCAAGGTCACGAAGATGTTGGTTGACGGCGGGGACGGCCTGAATCTGATCTCCTCCGCGGTGCTCAAGAAGCTCCAGATCCCCGACAGCGAGCTCGAAGAAACTGGTACATTCCAAGGAATCAACCCGGGAAGGAGCCAGCCCAAGGGGAAGATCACACTGCCAGTGACTTTTGGCAGCGAGCTGAATTTCAGAACAGAGAGAGTCACATTTGATGTTGTTGATTTCCATTGCCTTACAATGGGATACTTGGCCGCCCAGCCGCCAAGTTCATGGCAACCTCTCACTACGCCTACAATGTGCTTAAGATGCCGGTCCGATAAGTGTTATTTCTGTCCATGGCGACAAGAAAGATGCCCTTATCTGCACGACAAGATCTACCGGAAGCAAAGAGCGCAGAGGGACACAACCCACTTCCCGAAGCTCCCGAGGGAAGAAGAAGAAGATCAAGTCCGCAAGAGTAGCTCGATGCCCACTCCGCAAGCGCACTCTTCGGAGTGCTGCGCTACGCCGAGGACGCACCATCGAGCTCCACCGCAAGTGCAAGAAGGCAAAGACAGCTTCACCAGAGACCAAGAAAGTGGCGCCAAGGAGGACGAAGACCGGTGGTACCTTCACCATTAGTGCCACGCTTGATCCTAATAGGAAAGCGACTCATTGCTTTCCTCGGGCGAATCGTCGATGTGTTTGCATGGCAACCATCCGACATCCCCTGTTCCTGTGGAAGTAATTGAGCACCACCTGCCGCCTCGCCCTCACGCCGCCCGCCAAGCAGAGAGTCAGGAAACAAGCAGTAGAGCCTCAAGAGTTCATTGCAGAGGAGATCAAGAAATTGGAAGCAGCAGGCCTGGTCCGAGGAGTACTCCATCCAACGTGGTTAGCCAATCCAGTTGTCGTGCGCAAAGCAAACGGGAAGTGGAGGCTTTGTATTGACTTCACTGATGTTAATAAAGCTTGTCCTAAGGATCCATTTCCCTTGCCGCACATTGACCAGATTGTTGACTCCACAGCAGGATGTGATCTGCTTTCATTCCTTGATGCATACTCAGGATATCACTAGATCTTCATGGCAGAAGAGGATGAAGAGAAGACCGCATTCATTACTCCATGTGGCACGTTCTGCTTCATACGGATGCCTTTCAGACTAAAGAATGCCGGTTCGACGTTTGCAAGAGTAGTCAATCATGCTTTTGAGCCACAGTTGCACAGAAATGTAGAGGCTTACATGGATGACATAGTGGTCAAGAGCAAGGACAAAGAAACTTTGATCCAAGATTTGATGAGACTTTGCAAACTCGCAAGGTCAATCTCGAGTTAAACCCCGAGAAGTGCGGTTTGGAGTTCCTTCCGCAAGCTTCGGTTCTTTTGTGTCTCAGGGATTGAAGCCAATCCCGACAAGATCAAAGCCATTGAACGATCGAGCTAATCAAGCGTAGTCAAGGACGCAAGAGGCTTGCCGTTCTGTGTTGCCGCTCTCAAGAGGTTCATCTCTAAGTCTCTGAGCGCCTCCGCCATTTTTCAAAATCTTGAAAAAGGCAAGTCCAATGAAATGGACCTGTTGAGGTCGCCGCAAGACTTGAACAGATACTCTATCCTCCACTCAACGCTTGTCGCACCTAAGCCACAAGAGAAGTTGTTATATCTAGCGCAACCAATCAAGTGGTTAGTGCTACGTTAGTGCGGAGAGGGAGGCGATGATGAGCCAATCACGTGGCAAGCTTTGAGTCCAAAGAACAAGGGGGCTTCCCGACAGTCCCGGCTCCGCAAGGATGGATCTGCAATGCGAACAAAACAAAGAAGATGGTGCAGCCTACCAGTTTTTGTCGGGCCTCCTACAAGGGGCTAGATCAAGGTACTGTGTCAGAGTGTCTTCGCCTACCATGGCCTCGAGGAAGCGCGCCATTACTTTCAAGCACATGAGATCACATGCCACTCG
The DNA here is from genome assembly GCA_021437245.1 of Aegilops speltoides. Lineage (NCBI taxonomy): Eukaryota > Viridiplantae > Streptophyta > Magnoliopsida > Poales > Poaceae > Aegilops > Aegilops speltoides. The sequence continues at coordinate 9,730 of JAHHZJ010004188.1, read as the reverse complement.
CTCCGCTGAAGAGGATACCGCAGAATCGAGAAGCAAAGCAGTGATTGTCGAGTGGGCATTGGAATTGTCAAGCTTTGGCCTCAAGTTTGAGAGTACCTCAACTATCCAGAGCCGAGCATTGGCAGAATTTATAGCGAATGGACGCCAACACCCGATGAAGAAACTCCCGAGAAGAGCATCCCCGCTCAAGGAAGCAAGGCGAATGGATCATGTACTTTGACGGTGCTCTTCGCTGCAAGGCACCAAAAGCGGGCGCATTACTTGTCGGAGCCCACCGGAGAGCACCTCAAATACGTGATCCAAATGCACTTTCCCAAGGAGCAAGAGCTTGCCGGACTCAGGATCGCGGTAGAACTTGGGTTCAAGAAGCTTATCGTCAGGGGTGATTGACAGCTTGTCGTCCGCCAAGTTAACAAAGATTATCAGAGTCCGCTGATGGAAGCTACATTGATGAAGTGAGAAAGCTAGAAGAACATTTTGACGGCCTGCAAATGGAACATGTTCCAAGAGCTCAGAATGACATTGCGATGGCCTGCCTAAGTGGGCTGCACTCAAGCTGTCGTGGAACCAGGATTTTTGTGCTCAGTCGACTCAACCATCCTGTAACACCATCAACTCGGACAGAGCAAAAGAGAAAGTTGGTTATCGGCGACTACTTCCGCAGAGCTCCCTGAGCCGCCGCCAAGAAAGTCCCGAGGCTCAACACAAAGTGCCGAGGAGCAACCGCCCACAAGCCCTAGGGTTTGTTCCGCTGAAGCACGCCCCCGACAAGCGGTCCCGACACGCTTGTCGGGAACATCATGCTCCCAGCAGATCCCGATTCTGCCGTGGAAGCAGATGTTCCGCAGCAAAGATTTGTGCCTTTTAGTCCTTGTCGCCGAGCCACAAGCTCCGCATGGGCACAGCAGATCGCCCATTCCTTCAGACAGAGAACTTCCAAGAGCAAGAAGCAGCGAGAAAGTAGCCCGGCAATCTAGTATGTACCAGTTTGTCGATGACATATGCATGGAAGAAGATTCAACGGAGTGAAATTGAAGTGCATTTCCTGAAGAAGGACAGAGCTGTTAGCGGAGATACACGGAGGCATATGTGGTCACCACATTGGTGCAAGAGCACTTGCCAAGCAAAGCTTTCCGAAGGTTTCTTCCGCCGACAGCCTCCAGATGCAACTGCAAGTAACCAAGTGTGAAGCGTCCGCCCACTCCAAACAGATTCATCAACCAGCTCGAGCTCTCCAAACAACTTTTATCCCGCCATTTTGGTCCGGGGCTCGAATTTCGCCCTCTCCCTCAGATAACGGATCGCCGAAAGTGCTCGCTTGATGAGTTGAGCAAGAGCACAAGGCAAGATGACGCGCTGCTCCTCGAGGAAGATCATCTTCAGTTGTCAGATGAGCTGCTCGCTACAAAAGCTTTGCCGCTACCATAGCCGCAAAGTTGACGCTCAAGCTTCGAGAGGGAGAGGATGAAGTGTGGACCGAGCATCGCTCAAAGAAGAACAACCTTGCCGGACGCAGAAGACGTAAAAGCTAGTTGCCAAAGTTTGAGCATGATCAAGTTTTAAGTTTTAAGTTATAACCTTGAAACGTCTGCGTTTTGTATGAAAAGCCTCGCGAGGAACCGCTCGTGGCTAAGTTGCGCCTTTGATTTGTTTTCGAGTCCGCAACAATACAAGCGCTGCCGCAACTAGCCCCGATAAGGTTTTGCCGGAGGCAACACCCCACCGGTGCGATGTTCCGTGACTCAGAAGTGTGTTTATGCCGCAAGTTCCTCAAAGTGTAGGGTAAAAATATACAAGGAATGCAACGGAGTAAAGGATATAACATAGCAAGCGCCGCTTCGCGCAAAGTTATAATTACGAAGTAACTTGTTGCGCAATCGACTAAGTTGTTCTCATAATCAAATAACAGCGACAAGGAAAAGGAGAGAAAGGTGGGCCGGCCTTCGTCCGCAAGCCGGGCGTCTGTGGGCTGCAGAGTACTAAGATTCATCCCCGGCAAGCCAGAGTTGCCGGGGGCTGCGATACCAGATAAGATTTTCGCCCCCATCATGCATCCTCTTATGGACTCGGAAACGCGGGTTATATTCTTGAACGACGTGCCTTGTATGAAAAGCTCGGCAGAGGAATCGCCTGGCTAAGTTGTGCCCTTGATTTGTTTCGAGTCCGCCAACAATACAAAGATCGCAACTAAGCTCCGCAAGATTTTGCGGAGGCAACCGACGCTGCGCTGATGTTCCGAATCAGCAAGAGTGCTTGCGCCGGCAAGTTCCCTCAAAGCGTAGGGTAAAAGCATACAAGGCATAGAGTCAAGTAAAGGATATAAACGTAGCAAGCTTCCCCTTTTTCATTAAAAAACATCCCACTTGGGTACAGTCCATAGAGGATGAAAAAACATGAAAGAGACGATTACAAGTTTTAAATGCAGCTAAGGCCCGGAGGCTTACAAATTAAAAAGATAAGATGCCCGTAATCCCTTTCCTGTCCCCCTTTTCAGGAGGTAGGTCAAGGAGGCGAGAAGGGCAAAAGGGGCGCCTAGGCGAACTACGGGTGCCAGAAGACACCAAGAGAACATCCCGGGGTCGTCCAAGGTCGGATGGTGATGGCGGCGCCGAAGCAGAGTCAAGACGGGCGGCAGGACATCAACACGCTATCGAGGGCACCACGCCAGATTCGACTTGACGGCCTTGCCGCCGCCCTCTTCCTCTTCCGCAGCCTCCCACGCCACCGCCCAAGGAGACGCACTCGGGAGTTCAAGGGGCCGGGCGATCCGATGATGGGGTCGCCGTGACCTGAGGCGACGCCCAACGCCTAGTCGGGCCCGCCACCTCATCGCCGACAGCCTCCTCCTCGCTCACCGCCGAGGGGGAGCCTCGCCATCGAGGAGCTGTCCACGCAGCATCTCGCCCGGGTGCCGGAGTCCACGAAGACCTTGACGGAGAGGAGGTCGCCTCCATTAACTTAAAATGGAGGGTAAACCCCGCCAGCTGTGGATGCGCGAACGATTCCACCCTCGATCAAGATACATCACGCTAGGGGCCGGGATACACGCCGACTAAGCAAGCGCCGATCCCACAACCTCATGCGCAACTCAGCCGCTCAGCGCTCTGCTCCATCAAGGCCAAGAACGGAGCTGAAGTCGGAGGCGACGACGAGGCGCCTGGCGCAGCCTCGACAAGAACTCCTAAGGGTCGCCCCTCAGATGGACCGCCGAGGAGAGGAATCACGGCGGGCGGCCGACCGCCTGGCCCGCCTTTCTCGAGCGCCGACTCGCCGACCTGCCCACGACCACGCCTCCTCTTCCCTTGCGGATGGTTTCGCCACCACTAGCGCGGGATAGGAGGATGCGCTGTCTCGCGGCAACCTCGCCGCCACCGATGAAGAATCAGGTTCCTCTTCCATGGCGGATGAGAGAAAGGGGAATGGTCAAGGAAGGAGGAGATATGAAGTGCAGGTTTCAAGGCTTCCTCTCGCCTCTTCTTAAAGGAGCGAGGTGGGGCTCGCCCGCCTCGGCTAATTAGGGCAAGGAGAGCAGGGGTGGGGGCCACCTGCCTGCCTCGCCAGGACGGCCCGGTTTTCACCTCCACCGCCCACTTACCCCAAGCGCATGGGAGCCACGTGGCGGGATACAGAATCGAGGCGACGGTGCAAGTGACTCGCCTCCCTGCGTGATCACGGGATAGACGCCGAAATCGCAAGACGCCACCCTATACTTCTTCCCACGACGCCGCAATTGATGCGCGCTGCTATAGGGACGCGTGGATACGGGCCAGATTTTGTGTGGACCTAGGCCGCATGCCTGCTCTGCTTTGGGCCTCGCCCAACAACGCCGACACCGTAGGCTGGCCCAGTTCGCTCCTGCTCGGTGTATTTCAAAGTAGGGGTACCTTAGTACTCGAACTTGGGCACGGGCAACAGGACCTGCATGGCAAGGCTTGCCGGGCGCCCGCCAAGATCCTCCGCCATTCCTATTTACCGCCATTCAAGATCAAAGTATTAACTAAAGAGAAGGCCCCGCAAGAGGAGCTTGCCGAAGGATGAGACCCGCAAGAGGAGTTTGCCGAAGGATAAAGACCCCGCAAGAGGAGCTTGTCCGAAGGTCAACCAAGGCACTTCGAAAACTTGCCGCGATGTTCTCGCTGTCCCGGCAAGGCCCGGCGAAGGGCAAGCTCGCTGCGCGACAAGACAACGGCCAAGCGAGGCGCTTGTTCGCAAGGCTGCCACTCAGACCCAAGCTCTAGAAGATCCAACGACGTGTCACCCCAGACCATCCCAGAGCACGGGCGAGGCGCCAGGCAGCTATGCAAAGGCGAGGTGGCTAAGCGCGACAAGGAGGCCATCGTATGCGATTAGTGGCGCCTCTAACGGCGCTTGCCTTGCATCAGGGCGACTGACGGGCATTAAATGCCCTTGTCCCCCGCCGAGTTAGGTAGGGACATCGCATGGTAACAGTTGTACCAACTCGCTTTTACCTTTCTACCCCTCTTTCTACGCACACGGTCGCTCAATCTTTAGACTATAAAAGGGAGGCCCATACGACGAGAAGGGGTTCAGAATTTGGGTTCCGAGCTGGCCTGGTTCATCCGACGATCCAACACCTACAACACGCCACGCTCTTGAGCAAGAACATAATACCAACACAAAGCAGCAGAGGGTTTTATCTCTCCGAGAGCTCCGGGGTAAACTTCCGGCTCGACTCGACCGCTTTCTTCGGAACCCTCCGCCTTGCGGACTAGAAGGGGCCCTCTTGCTCAGAGGTGCTCGGTCCGCCGACTCACGAAGGAAGCATATAAACCTACTTCACCAACAGACACACGGCCGACCGCCAAATCGTGGTCACAGAGAGGCCTCTAGGCCTTCCACTAAAGCCGACTCTAAGATCGCCGAAAAGTACAAAACCACGAGGGAATGCGCGACTTACGAACATATTGAGGATAAGGCAAGACAATCAAGATCGATTCACGGATGGCGTGGCGCCCACAACGCGAACGACAACCGGCACGGATACAGTAATTCGCCGAACACGAGACAAAGCCCGCTTGAGCTACATCGTGATATAGCCCAATATAGAGGCGCCAGACACCCACTATGCTTCACAGAAGTAATGGATCATCAAACTCAAGGGTTTAAACTCGGAACATTGAATCCTATGATGGCACAACAGACTCGCGTCTGGATCAAGACTATCTCCTTCATATCCACATGGCCCGCGACGATCTTCACGCCATCAAATACCTCCCACTCAAGCTTAAAGGCCCAGCTCGCATTGGCTTAACAGCCTGCCAGCGTAATCAATTGTGTTGGGAGGACCGAAGCCGATTCCTTGATAACTTCCAGAATATGTGGCCACACCGACCAGACCTAAGCCATATTCTGCAATTAAAAATCGCCGATACCAGACATGGTTCTAACCAAGAAAAATCAAATCGCCGATCGTCCGGATGCAGAGGCACTCGCAGCCTTCAAACATAACATCCGCGACGAGGGCTTGCCCGACCTAGACAGGAAAGCCAAACCATGGCAGCCTCACATCACTCATGACCCGCTACATGGAGAGGACAACCGCTAGCCCGCAGAATAACCCCAACGAAAAATCCCCAGTCCGGATACCAAGGACCGCAAGGCAGGCCGCCAACAAGCAAAAACGCCAAGATTAAGAGATCGATCGAGGATACGATACCAACGCGGATTCAGAGGCTCCAAACCCGCCAAGGAAAAGCCATTCAAAAGAACTACTCCGGTCCGCCCAATTTGGACCGAATACTTGACCGCCATGCCGTATACACGGCATTCAAAAGCCAGCCAATCACACCAACAGGATTGTTGGGTATTCAAGCAGCGACAAGTTAATCACCAAAACAATGACAAGGGGCTGATAGCGATGACGAGGAAGAGACCCGCCGCCAACAATAGAGGACAAAGGGTTTGCCCACAAGTGCGGACGGTGAACATGATATACGCAACCCACATACCCAAAGGGAGCGGAAGCGCACTGTGGACGATACGCTGATGGAGCCACGGCCGAAAGTTCAACCCATGGTCGCCCCGCCCCATCACTTTTGATCGGGACCACCCAACCAGATCCGCCATGGCGGTTCGGGGCGAAATTGGGGTTTCCCTAAGACCAATCGGCGGAAGGGGGTTTACCTACAAGCCAAAGGGCGCCCCAAGGATTCCCCGAACCTTCGGCCTTTAACCAAGGGGATAAGGAATTTTGATCCCTGAAACTTCCGGGGAGGAGTTAATTCACAAGTTCCGCTCAGAGGGCTATATGCAAGCCGACAACCCGCTTTGGAAAGTTCAATGCGGTCCGACCACGATACCTCCCAAGATGCCAGCCTCGAGGAGTCATCACGGCAACAACATCAACGCCTCCGAACGGAGGAACATACAAAGGTCCGAGGGCGAGCAGCCTTAAATTTCGCCGCCGCGGCCCGAACGGAAATCCGCCAGGCCGCCCGGAGTAAACCCCTCCCCCTGGCAAAACCAAACTCACGCATCACGCCGAAATTGGGGGAATGCCCGGCCCAACCCCCCAACCCTTGCAAATTGGAAAAACCCAGGAAGACCCCAAACTCAATGCAACAGCCGTGAAGGAGAAGAGCTACGACGAGTATCCGGTGGTCTCCATTATGAGCATTATACCTGTTTTATACACCATTCCGGCCTACCCCTCGAGGGGACATGCTAAATAGTCCCACCCCTTGCTTATCGGACTATTTGTATCGCTCGCATTCACGGCAGATTTTTGAATAAACAATGCATCGCTTTGCCTAAATTGCATTCCTTTCTATACATATGTTCATTTATTACATGTTGCATCCATACACTTTGGTACGCTAAATACACCAAGGGCTTAAGTTCCCATCATGGTGTGATAAGTCCAACACTTTCACAAGTGCGGCACCTCAACTTATAGCATTATATGCATCGTTCAATCATGTCTTGGGTCAATAGTTGGCTTGCCTGCCCCATGCTTTTGGTACCACGCCCGCTATATCGCTAAGGTAGCACGGGAGATCCATTGCGACAGGCCCCGCTTGAGCTGGGCGAGCACCTCTGGAGAAAGCTAAAACCGATCATGATGAGGCGAGAGCCGTCGCTGTTCGAGAGGTTTTTTCGAGTCCTAAAGACTTATGCCGCTTAGAGCGAGGAACCGCTTTGTCCGCCCAGCGTGATAGCGCCTAACGCCTTCCAACACTAGGGGCTTCACGAAATTTAAAATTATACACCCTATGGCTAAGGGAGAGTGTTCACACTATAAGTCCGTTTTGTTCCAGTGATGGCGCCTAGATGGACCCAAAATGGGAACAAGAGTGCTCAAGTTTATCCCAACACCCCAAAGACTGTGGCATGGGGGCAAGTTATTTACTTGCCATCTCTCGATTTGATAAATTGCCGCACGTATGTAATATTTTAAATTAACAAGCGCCTTTAGCGATATGAACAAAGTTTTCAGGCAAGGATAACAAAATGCCAGTCTACTCAAATATTACGCTTTGGAGCACTTCACTGAATAATGCGGCACCCTTCAGACACCCTTATAATACATTTTGGGTGTGCGAATACTTGCCGGCGGTGGCGCGTCCGCCACAAGCTTCAAGATCCATCTTGCCCAAGGCACTTTAGCACGGCAAGGCCCGACGGGCACCTTCAATGCAAAGGAGTGCTTGATGACTTCAACCCAGTGGACACACATCCACCACCGCCGCACCAGCCGGTAGCTCAGCATGGCCTCTTGGCCATAGCCGAACTATAAGGCCCTTCATGGCCTGCTCGCCACCTTAGGAGCCTCGACCAGCTGCTCACCGGTCGCTAAGGTGCACCGGATGTCCGCCTCAAAGATATCGACACCAAAACCTTTCCCGCCGAGCTCCTCCTCGGCTCAGAGAGCAAGATTTGACACGCCGCGGCAGATTCATAACGCCCCGAGAGCTCCGAACGTAAGTAATGTAATTCACTTTACATGCTTGCTTTGCATGAAGAATGCCTTACCCGCCTATCTTCATTAATGCCTCGATTTGGAGGGCCTTGCTTCGCCTTAGCGGCTTTGGCACTCTCAAGAGCCGACGCAGCTGACTCGAAGTTCTTCGAACACGCCCAATTCTGTTTTTCCACGAGCCTCGAGCTCTTGCTGACCTCCGCCACCCGCCTCCCGCTTTCTCTCCGCCTGCCTGGGCTTCCAGAAGATTAGCTGCAATGGACACGCCTCCTTCGGTCACCACCTCGCTCAAGCCCCGAGTACCCACGTTATCCTTGTCATTTCTCTTGCAACCAAATCCTTTTCTATAAGGTAAAATTTAAACGGTGTTACTCACCTTCCTTGTCCTCGAGCTGCTTTGGCACGGCCGAGCCTCGCCTCGACCGCCGAGGTCTGCTTCAAGGTATTCACCCGCAGGTGGCAGAGGTCAAAGCAGCCCGATTCCCATATTGACATATTTTTGTTAAGACTCACAGATATCTTTTAGATCCTCAACCGCTTTTCTTTCCAACACCGAACCGAAAGCATCAGGCTACCGCTATGCGGTATTATATTACATATCTTAAACACCTCAAAGCCTGCGAAGGTCTAGAAGCTGGCCCCGCCTTGGGAGTAATTTTTCAATCAACCGACTCATGACAGCGGTTTCTTCAATGGAAGCGCCTGAGCGCCCAAGAAGTTGTCCACGCCCGTTGGACGGAGGCCGGCGCACGATTGCCCTTCTTATGAAGGGGTCCCACGGACTCTAACCACCGCAGTTCCGGTGCGAGTCCGGTCCAAAGTCCGGAGGTTGCTCACGCACTCCGAGGCCTCCTCTTCCGGTGGGTCCTTTCCGGATCCCACCTCACCGCTGCTGGCCAATGGGGGAGGAGGCGCCGAAGTGAAGTGCTATTCCAATCCGACGTGCCAAGGACCTCTCGACAAAGGGAAGATCGCCCCATGGACACAGGTTGTATGGGGCGCTAAAGATACCATGCAACAAAGAGAAAATTATGAGTCATTTAGGAGTCCGATATTACGATCCGCCAGGGCTTGGAACTTGAGGGCCACTGCGCTGCCGCCGGCGTATGAGCACCGGGAAGGGTCCTCCCTTTGATTCTTCTGCCTCCCGGGGGAGGCCTCTTCTTCTCCCCCCGAGGGAGAGGCCTTTCTTCCTCCTCGCCCTCGGAGGAGTCCGCCGAGTCATGGGACGATGAATCCGAAACACTGCACCGGAAATCCTCCGGGTTCCCTGGCCTTCTTTCTGGTTTTTCTCCCAAGACCATGTAAGGTGCCGGACCAGCAGCCCCTAGACGGGCATCCGCCAGGTCTTCGGAAGGAGCCGGACAGCTAACCTGTCCGGACGCCTTCGCCAGCTCAAGAAATGTATTGGGAGCTTAGATCCCGTGATAGAGTCAAACTATGAAAAGCAAGTGTCCCATAGGATAAATGGCTTACTCCGACCGGACGCCATGAGCTGAATCCGCGGATCTTCAAGAGCGGATGCGGGGCCTCGGCGCTTTGAACAGACCTCCTGCTTTTTCGACATAGTGTCAAGAGCCCGCCAGGTGGTGCTGTGCGATTGAACTCCCACAAATTGAAGTCCCGCTTTGGGGGAGAATCCCGCATGAGCATGACCGGATTACGCTGACAAGCTTGAGCTTTGTTCACCGTGGTTTGGAGACATGATTGAGTCTCGTTAGTTTTTCCAAATCGCCCCATCGATGCCCTTCTTCCGGGAAGTGAGCCACATGGGGATGCCAGATTGATTGG
>JAHHZJ010004187.1:0-21028 GCA_021437245.1 Aegilops speltoides | reverse complement strand
ATCCACCTAACGGTCATATCATTGAAGGGCATTTATGTCTTATCATGTCGGGCTGCTCCCCTAGGCTATAAATAGCCGCCTCACAACCACTAGTTGGTTGGGTGCCCCAGAGAACTTGACACTTGTCATTTGAGAGCAACCCATCCTCCGAGGACTTTGAGCGAAAAATCATCAAGTGAGGAAAATCCAAAACCAAACCCCATTAAACCCAAAGTGATTGAGCATCATCAAGAAATTGATCCTCATGTGGATCCGACGCTTGTTACCTTTGAAGACGTGGCTTTTCCAGACGGTTAGGCCAAGGTCTAGAGCATCCAAGAGGAATTGTGGATCGCCGAGTGACCAAGTCTGTGAAGGTTTGAAGTCACCAAGACTTACCACGAGTGATTGGACGAGGCCTCATGTGGTCTTAGTTCAAGGAGAATACGGTGAGGATCGGGTGTCCTGAAGGCGGCTCGTAGACCGGGTGTCCTCGAGTTTAAATTCTCACCGCTTCCAACTGACGTATAAATCGAGAGAGAGTTGGAACTGGTTTACTAAATCATTGTCTTCACCAACCGACTGGTTCTATTTCTCAACTCATCCATTTCATTCTCTGTTGCATGTTGTTCATATCTGTGTTTGAAGACTTCGATCAAGACTTTCACAAATTCCTCTACCAATTTCTTCACCGCTTTGTCTTCATCTTGTTATCCCGTGGTTTACGCTTCCTCCATCTGTTTCTAGTCTTCATTTCATCATGTCACTATGTGTGTATCCTGTTATGTTTACTTCCGAGTACATATTCCGCTGCAATAGTTCTTCGCTAAGGAATTTCACCGCAAATTCCTCAAGGAAGAATTCATAAAATCGCTTATTCACCCCCCTCTAGTCGATATAACGACTTTCAATTGGTATCGAGCAAGGTACTCCCTTGTTCGGTGTGATTTTGGTTTAACCACCGAGTTCTAGTTATGTCGACCGCAGTATGATCAAGGTCTCGGCCGGTGTCCTACCTTGATGGAACGGACTACCCTTATCGAAGAACAAGATGCGAATGCATCTTGAGGCAATTGATAATGATCTCTGTATGTTGTGGAAAATGGTGTCCCTCGCCACCACCGAAACACCGACCGCTACCGGCGTGAAGAGATTCAAACAACTCGACTCTCAAGTTAAGAATATCATCCGTGGCCATCCGAGCAAAGGACAAGATGGAAGAGTGAGTGCTTTGGAAACCGCTGTTTATCCGGATAGGTTGTCCAAAGTAAATGAAGGAGTCTCAACTCAGCGTGACTCTCGAGTCGATGTTCTTCGAATCTCTTCAACCGCTTCAAAAGACTCGACAATGAAAATGTCCAACAAACCTTGATCGCCTCAACGACATCTCAAATGAGCTTCAAGCCCTCGTGCCACCGACATCACCGATCATGAAGTTGTGAAGAAACCGCTAAGATCGCTTGATTCCTCATTTGATACTGGACTGATGATACAAGAACGCGTCGACTACAAGTCGCTTGATCCTCCGCCGATATCCTCGAAAGGCTTAACACTCACGAAGTTCCAAATTTTCAAAAAGAGAGATCTCTATGGCTCAAACTATGGCAAACCACGCGTCTCAAGGCTAAGGTTGTGTCTCGACTCAATGTGAGGATTCGGTAGTAGCCTTTGGTGATCCTCAAGAACTCGAGCCAGATCTAGCTCTGCTTGTGAAGAAATTCCAAATTCACAAGACGTGGTCGCTTTGGAAAATCCTCAAGAGGAAATGATTCTTCATCCAAAGGACTACAAGAGAAGACTTTGCCACAAATGCAAGAAGCCCGGTCACTATATTCAAGATTGTCCTCGCGGGGAAAAGGAAATGAAGAAGAAGAAATACAAGGACTACAGCTCGATGATATGAAGAAGAAGAAGAAATCATCAAAATCTTCGCCTTCAAAACCATCAAAGTCTTCATCTCACAAGAAGGGCAGCTCCAAGAAAGCTCTTGCATTCATTGGCAAGGAAATGGACTCAAGTTGAATCTGAGGAAAATGATGAAGAGGAGGAGTCCAAGAATCTGAAGTCCGTGTGGCGAAGTCTGGTCGTTGCTATCGCTTTCGCTAAAGTCCATCTTCAACATCAAGAAACCGACTCCACCAACAAGCCCGATGAAGATAATGATGGCTACGCCCCACCTATTGCTTCATGGCAAAAGGAGCTAAGGTACTCAAATACAACTCTCCGATTCTAGTGAAAATGAATCGATGAGGATCTTAAGCCCAGCTACTCTAAACTTGCTAAAATTGCTGTGAAACAACAACGGGCTCTTGAAAAGGTTCAAAACATGCTAGATAAAAGTGATGATATGTTGGGTGAAGAAATGGATCGACTAAAGCCCTCGATCAAAATCTTCAGAGACTTCGCCTAAGTATGATAACCTTCAAGGTCATCATAACTCTCTTTGTCTCGATCATGAGAAACTTTCTTATGAATTTCTTCAAGAAAAGCAAGACAATGAGAAGCTTTCTTGAAGCTATTCAAAGAAAGGAAGATCTTGAAAAGCTAAGAGTGTTATGAAGATCTTCGTAAGGAGCGCGATTCATTACTAGCTCAACAAATCAGCGCTTCTCGTGAAGAATTTGTTCCTCCATGCTTAAAGTGCATTGAACGTGAATCGCTAATTCTTCACCAATGTTCAAATGCTTCAAATGTTACAAATTCTTCATCCGCCTCGCTATCACTAATTCCTCATCCGAGGACATTGCTAGTATCACCGACAATGCAGGTTGAAGGAATTGTACATGACAGTATGTACAAAAGCCTCAAAGGGCATCGACACTTTGTGATGTGCTCAAAAAGGCATCCTCAACAGAAAACCCTAGGAAAGAGGGTATTGCCTTTGAGAGGAAACTCAATGCCGATGGAACATATTGAAGCCCGAGCAAGATCCCAAAACCTCATGGGTTGTCGCAAAGGGACCTCCAAATGATCCATCTAACTTATCCGCTTTACATGTGAATCTCCTCATTCTTCGATGAGTCATTTGACTCAACTATAAACTGTTCAAAAATCGAATGGTGAAGTATTTGCTAGATATGTTGGCACTAATCGCAGAACGGTTCCCTATGAAGAAAAACTGGGTTCCCAAAAGCTGTGTTGAAAGTCTTCAGTGAATGTCCTCATGACACCACCGTGAAGAACAGAACCCCAGATCAAATTCTTCATATGGACCAAACTCTTCATATGGATCCAAGTCCTCATATGGACCAAATTCTTCACGAGGATCAAATTCTCAACTGGATCAAAGTCCTCATATGATTATCATCGTGCTAACAAATCTGTCTCGCAGGTAAAGCTAAGGGCTATGAATATGTGCATTATTCTTCAAACCATTATGTTCATAAGTCCTCAAGAATTACTCGCTTATTCATATGCTTACCCTAACCCTCTATGCTAAGCTTAAATGGTTTGGCATCTTTGCCACCTTTCTCACATGGTGCTCGCAGGATGATGAACTCTTTGCCACCCTCCGTATGTGGGTGGTGAAGAAAAGAACTAATCTTTCGCAGGGTCAGTCTCCAGACGTGTTCTAACGCTCAAGAATTTGTCGGGGACCCGACAAAATGCTCGAAAGGACGCAGCGAATCATGATGAAATGAACTTTCATTTCACACGCCCTCATATCGCTATATCTGTTTATCGCTTGATGAAATTCATCCGATGAACTTGATATCATATTCTTCACCGATGAAGCATATGAGATTGTAAGTTACACTAATTCATCTCGCAGGATGATCAACCCAAAACCACTGAATGGGTCCTCGATAGTGGATGTACAAATCACATGATCGGTGACAAGAATCTATTGATGGATGCTCCTTTATCACCGCCACCTCAAGCATATCATATTTGCTTACAAAGGCAAAAGTCGTATTGGGTCTTGGTAAGGTTATATTCTAAGGATAAGCACATGGACAAAGTCATGCTTGTTGAGTCCTTAGGATACAATCTCATGTCACCTCAATGCTTTGTGATCTTGATATGGTTGTTGTCTTTGGCAAATATCGCTGTGTTGTGATTATGGAAGTCGACAATTCCAAAGTCTTCAAGGCTTTAGGAGAGGAGATCTCAGATATTGTTGATTTCTCTACAGACCACAACCAGCCATGTGTCTACTTGCAAAAGCTTCGTAAGGTTGGCTATGGCATCGACGACTTGGTCATGCAGCATGAGGAATTTGAACACGCTATGGAAGAAGAAGCATGTCATTGGCATTGAGAATGTCAAATTCTCAAGGATCACTTATGCGAGCATGTGAAGCCGAAAATGACCAAGGCCAAGCATCCAAATAAGACTATCATGACCACTACCCGCCCATTCAATTGCTTCACATGGACCTCTTCGACCTAATCATTATTCAGCAAATACTAATGATGCATCTCTATATGGTTTTGTCATTGTTGATGATTATTCTCGATATACATGGGTACACATTGTTACTTACAAACATGAAGTGCGTGAAGTCTTCAAACGATTTTCCTCGAGGGCTTCAACCAACTTTGGTGTGAAGATCAAGCATATCGGCGACAATGGAACCGAGTTCAAGAATTCGGTCTTGATGCCTATCTTGATGAACTTGGTATTACTCATGAATTATCTGCCCTTATACTCCTCAAAGTAATGGCGCCGTGGAGCGCAAGAATGTAACTCTTGTTGAGATGGCTCGCACTATGCTTGATGAATACAAAACGCCAAATGCTTTTGGATTGATGCAATTGATACCGCCTCGCCACATCATCAACAGAGTATATCTTCACAAATTCTTCAAGAAGACCGCCTATGAACTCCTCACCGACAAGAAACCCAATGTGAGTTATTTCAAAGTCTTCGTGCTAAATGTTGGATTAGAGATCCTCACCACAACTCTAAATTTGCACCAAAGCACATGAAGGTTTTATGCTTGGTTACGGAAGGACTCTCAGACACCTACAGAGTCTTCAACATTGTTCTTCACAAGATTGTCGACATCAGATGTGCGGTTCGATGAAACTAATGGCTCGCAAAGAGAGCACCTACCTTCGTGTTAGATGAACCAAAGACCGAGGATGCTATCAAGCTCAAGGCAACCGAGGATGTCATTCCCATCAAGAATCATGCAAGAATTCATTCCTGCTCGTGAAGAACGCCGAGCTGATGCACCAAGAACATGATGAGGAAAATGGTGTCAAGAAAATGCTGATCAAAATCCTCAACGACAACCAACTCATCCACGCTGCTGCAAAAGAAGTGCAAGTGGAGAAGATCATCGATGACATTAGCGCACCAGTCCTCTCACCCGCCAAAAGCCTCACACTTATCTAACTTTTGTGGGCACTATGCTTTTGTCTCTATCTCAGAGCCCACTAAGGTAGATGAAGCATTTCTCGAGCCGAGTGGATTCAAAGCTATGCAAGAAGAATTACATCACTTCGAGTTGAATAATGTCCGGAATTGGTCAATCGCCTGCATCCTCGCAAGCATAATATCATTGGCACAAAGTGGATCTACCGCAACAAGCAAGATGAAATGGCCTTGTGGTGAGGAATAAGGCACGACTAGTAGCTCAAGGCTACACACAGTGTCAAGGAATTGATTTCGATGAAACTTTTGCACCTGTTGCTAGACTTGAGGCTATTCGTGATTTTACTTGCCTATGCTAACCATCATGATATCATCTTATATCAAATGGATGTGAAAAGTGCATTCCTCAATGGTAAGCTTGAGGAAGAAGTATATGTTGCTCAACCCCTGTGTTTTGAAGATCCCAAGAATCCTCGACAAAGTCTTCAGACTCAATAAGGCCCTCTATGGCCTCAAGCAAGCCCTCCAAGTGGTATGACACATTGAAGGAATTCTTCGTGAAGAATGGCTTCACACCCTCGTTCACTCTGACCTACTCTATTTACTAAATCATATGATGGTGAACTGCTTGTGTGCCAAATATATGTTGATGATATTATCTTTGGCTGTACTAACCAACGATATAGTGATGAATTTGCCTATATGATGAGTGAAGAATATCAAATGTCTATGATGGAGAGTTGAAATTCTTCTTAGGTCTTCAAATTCACAAGAGCAGAATGGCATATTCATATCTCAGAGAAATACCTCAAAGATGTAATCGAGGAAATTCGCATGCAAGATTGCAAAGGCGCTAAAATTCCTATGCCCACAAATGGCCATCTATGCAATCGATGAAAATGGTATTGACTTCATCACAAGGTATACCGCCCATGATTGGTTCTTTATTGTACTTATGTGCATCTAGGCCAGATATAATGCTTAGTGTTTGCATGTGTGCCCGATTTCAAGCTGCACCAAGGAATCACACCATAAGGTCAGTGAAGCATATTCTTCGATATCTAGCTCACACACCAACACTAGGATTATGGTACCCCAAGGGCTCGCTTTTGATCTCATTGATATTCTCGACTGACTATGCAGTGATCGTGGGACCGCAAGTCAACATCCGCACTTGTCATTTCTGACGATCTTTGGTCCGTTGGTCCTCAAGAAACAGTAACTGCGTATCTCCGCTCATCAATAAGTTGAATACATTGTCACTGGCTCATGCTGTGCTCAATCGCTGGATGAAGCAAACCTCAAGGACTATGGCGCTAACGTGAAGAATGTGCCTCCTCTCGCGACAATGAGAGTGCCATCAAGATTGCTCACAACCCGCCAAAGACTCAAGACTAAGCACATCCAGATTCGCCATCATTTTCTTCGTGATCATGTGTTGAAGGGCGATATCTCCATCGAGCATGTGAAGATCAAGAACAGCTAGCTGATATCTTCACTAAGCCCTTGGATGAGAAGAGATTTAGCAAGTTGCGTGTGAGCTAAATATCTTAGAATCTTCAATGTTCTTTGAAAAGGACACACATCCTAACCCTTATGCATAATTGATGACTTAGATGTGCAACACATGAAGAAACGCTTTTCCTCAATCAATGAAGAATAACACTCTAAGTGTGAAGAAATTAATGAAGAATTTGATTCTCGTAACCCTACGACAATTGTACGCGTGTCTGAAATCATCATTCTTATACTGGTAATACGCCACCACAAAAGTTGAAAATCTTCAATTTGAGTTTTTCCTCATTTTGAAATTCCTCGCTTTTTCAAATTCTTCAACTTTTGCAAAATCTTCAATGTTTCACTCAATTTTTCATTGCATATATATATATATATATATATATATATATATATATATATATATATGAGTTTATGTCCTCTACAAGATTCACTTATTGCTATTTCTTCAAGTTGTGATTCGCTAAGTGAATGTGATCGACCTTCCCTCTATGCTATACTCAATCCAATCTATTCACAAATTCTTCATGTGCGCTCGATTGAAACTCGCTCAAAGTCTTCATCGTGGTCCTTGATATCAAGAAATTATGAACTAAACTTTTAAACAAATCTTATCCAAGTTTTCGGTTTTACTACTCAAACCGCTCCGCATCCCACGATGTATTAGTTTAATCACCCACGATCTTACACGATCTCATCTCATAGACAAGACGTGGGTGACACATGTCGCGTGAAGAAGAAAGGGCAGGGCATGTTCGCCCAAAATCTTCGGCGAATAGTTTTTCACCGTGGCTATAAATACCCTCTCCCTTCCTCACTTCATTTATCCGCCGATCGCCGTCTCTCGCCGAGCTCTCCTCAACCCTAGCGCCCGCTTACTCCATCGCCGTGAGGAAAAGTTTCACCGCCGACCTCATCGCCGTCAGATTGCTACACGGTCGCTGAAATCTTCACTCCGCCAGCAGTAGTTGGTTCTCTCCGCCAAGTTAGGGCGGGAGATCTAACGTGACTTTAACTTCACTACGCTCATTCATGTTCGCCGTGTTCTTCAGTTCGGGTAATTAAAAGTCACTTTTATTACTCAATGATTCTCAAATCTTTCTCAAAATCTTCAAAGGTGTTTTTGTTCTTCAAATCTTCACATATGAACACCTCACACACTATATGTTTGATTTATCTCTAAGCATTCATTTCTTCAAGATTCCTCAATTGTGCGGATTTTCAATCAGATAACTCGAACCTAAGACAAAACGCTTAGTGAAATTCCTCAAGGCTCAACTGGTCAAATTCTCAAAACTTGTTCTTTTGAAAAATCTTCGAGAACGATATGACCTCTCCAAATTCCTCGCACCTACACTCTGCTCATTGTATTCATGTCCGCTGCCAATCACTAGGTTCTCATCAACTTAACTCATTTGCAGCTGCTCGAAGAAAATCTGCATACTTCTTTAGAGTGCTCTATTGTTCAAATTCTCACCAAGAAAATGGCGTAAGGCAAGAGACCGCAGAAGGGGAGGAAAGAAACCGAAGGTCATGATCGCTTTGAGATTCTCGAGGAAATATACAAAGACTATCGTGCACACCGATGAATCCAAGTTTGGCAAGGAGATTAAAATCACAGCAAAGTGCGATACAGAGGATAGAAAGAAGATGGGCACTAGAATGGAGGGAATACCGCTATGTTACTCCCAAGTACATGAGGAAATTCATTTAAACCTCCATGCCCAAGAGCTCCTCCGCACCGGCCAAGTCAGCCGATCCCACCTAGATCAAGCGTGGTGAAGACTTTCCCAAGAATGGTCCAGCGCCAAGCCAAATTGGCAAGACAGCCAAGGAAGGCAGTGAGGAAATTCAATGAGGATTCTCTGTTGTCACTGAGCCCTGGTCAAGCCGAGGAAATCAATGCCAGAAGAAGCCTGCACGCTTGCCAAGTGCTTCACCATCGTCACTTTCACGCCCTCTAGCCTCACCACGCACTCACTCAGAAATTCCTCTGCATCGCTGCTGCTCATTCAAAATCCTCAAGCAGCTCCCTCCAAGTCCTCAACACCTCGTGCATCTTGCTACTTGTCAAAGGACCTGTGGTTCTCAATTGCTCCTGTGTCTCAAAGAAGTTCCTCACCGCACCAATGTCCTCAGCCCCACTCTGTCAAGACAAAGCAACACCTGGACGCGGTCCTCGCCAAGTCCAAAGAAGAAACAGTTGCATTCAACGTTCCTCCGATGATGAAGCTTCGATGAAGAACTTGAAGAAATCATCGAGAGATGATCGACTCAAGGCCGCTAGAGCCAAAAGAACAAAGTCTCCTCGCTTGGATCCAAGAAGATCCTTGACTTCATCGACTATGGCATCAGATCCAAACACTCCTATACCGGATCTGCCATCGACTCTCGTCAAAGTCATATGCTCAACCATTTCATCGCTCAAGAGAAATGGAAATTTGAAAAGGCTCGTGAATTGAAGAGAGCAAAGCCGTAAAGGAGAAGCTTCGAGGAAGAACATCATCAACTTGACTCAAGAACTTCTCAAAGCTCAATCTGAAATCCAAGCACTAAGCAAGGATTTCGATGCTTATAATGCCGATTGGCAAGGAGCCAGGTGAGATTCACAATTTGACGAAGAAAATGTCAACTGTCGCAGCTCCATCGCAACAAGAAAATCCTCAGCCAAGACTCGCCAGCCCGCTGAAGAACATGCCAAGATCACTGATGACTTTCAAAGTGTGTCGATGAAAACAAGTTCCAGTGGCTGATGACTCCATTCCAGCTCACCAAGAAATTCCCTGTGGCATCCACTAGTGGTGCGCTCAAGAAATTGAAGGAACAGGTAACTGCACTCGCCATACCAAGAAACTCACCACAACTCACTCCTCCTCCTGCGCCAACACCAACTCCAATTCTTCCTTCCGCCATGAAGTGAAGAAGACAAAGGCTGCAGAACTAGTCAGAAGTGAAGAAAAGGAAGGCATCACCAAGGCCAAATTCTTCGCCGCAAGAAAATGAAGCCAATGACCAGCCGATTGAAAATCCTATTGATGCCATTCCCATTTCCTCCATGTCGCCCAAGGAAATTGTTCCTTTGGAGAAGATTACACGATCCCAAGCGGATCTCGATGAAGAAAATCAACTGCTGCTACCTCGTAACAGCTTGATGAAGAAATTGAAGTGGAAGCATTCCTTCAACCTCCGTTGTTTCTCACCCATGCCTCGCTCACAGTCAAGAGGCAGTGTTGAGGAAATTGAAAAGAAGATGAAGACGTGATATTGGGTGCACTACACCAGTGATGAACGATGACTTTGGGAAAGTCAAGATCCCAATACTCTCTCTCTTCTCCGCTTCAACAAGTTCCTCGCGTCCTCGCTACAACTGCTCAAATGGGCTCAAGAAACTCATCCCACATCTTCCGCAATGAAGAAATTCCAGCCACTAGCGCTGAAGAACCCATCTGGATCCTCAAACTGCACAAGGAGAGGAACCAGAAATTCTCACCAAGAACCCGAGATCGCGATTCTCCGAGGTTGTTGCTGCAAATCATCGATATTCCTTCCGCCTAAACCAAGAATCCATTCTCGCAAGCAAAAATTCAAGGCAAGACTTTTTCCGAGCATGTGTTCTTCATCGCTTATAATCCATATGACGCTTTCAATGAGGAAAAGACGCTCGACTCCAACACAAGCAAACTTCTATTCCTCGCTATTTGACAAGGACAAGATCTTCTACCATCAGCATATTATTCATGTGGATATGGAATCACCGCTGTAGCTTCGAGCCAAGATCTCGGTTCTTCACGATGCAGGTCGCTTAATTTCTGCAGACCGATATCTATGGATCGGAATGAAGAACTCATTCTTCGCCTATACCACTTGCACATCAACGGAGATGTCAAGACATCAATTCATGGGTGCTGGATTGATGATGAGAATACTCACTTCAAGGCACCAAAGAATCCAATTGCTTCGCGTCCTTCCTCTTGATCCTCCCTATGAAATGCATCACGTTGCATCTACAATGACCGCGGAATCTGTCCGATCACTTTATGCAAGTGCTCATGAAGCCTTTGGCTGACAAGCCCTCGAACCAAATTCCTCGTCAAGGAATTGTCAGATGTGCTCTTGACCGTATATAGAATCTTGACGAAGACAATGAGTCCCATCAAAGGCCACGACTCAAATGAAGAAGATGTCGCTGGCATCATGAAGAACATGCTTTTCAATATCATTCATGGCATTCCTCGCCAACTTCCATGATTTCTTCATGAGGACTCGCCAATGTTGTAATGTCACCTTTTGAGCTCAAGCCATATGCGCCTTGGATCATGAGATTCATAAGGGCAAGATTCTTCATCAACTACAAGGTCGACACTCAACCATGGCAGCTACTTGTCGCCCATTGAAGTCCTCTGTTTACCAATTTCATCATCCGATGACAAGGGCAAGGCAATACCTGTGATTGATGAAGGCACTCGCCCATTGATGGTCAATTTCGCAAGGCTGCATCTTACTCCACCAATGACGATTCTCGAACGCATGACACCGCCAAGAAATACTCAACCAAGCAAATGCCTCAAGCAACGGTGACTGTGGTGATGACCGATCGTGAGTTACTCCTCGCCTCACATCATCGGTTGAACGCAATCAAATGGGTGAAGCGCCAATTTGCTGCAATTCTTCACAACATGACCTCAACACATAATGCAGTTGAAGAAAACCAAGACTACCTTCATGAAACCCTCAACCGCACCTGGCTGTTCTAATCATGTATATTCCATGGAAGAATTGAAGACTATGGGTCTTCGTGAAGCATTTGACTCGTCTCGCACTACCTCCAAGAAATTCAAGAGAGTCAAAGTTCCCGATCCGTGGCTAGCTCTTATTCTTCATCGCGATGAAACCGATGAATATGAAGATTTGACGACATCTGCTGCAGGCCCTACTTCAACATCCAACTCCGATAACGCAAGGCGCCTCCATCAACTTGAATATCTTCAGTATGTAGTCCTCGCCGATCCTTTGGTCATTTGATGACAAAGGGGAGAAATCTGAGTTAGTCTTCGCCGGTATATACTATGTATGTTTTATTAAGTTACAACTCTCGCTCTTCCAAACTTTTATTGGATCGAGTTGTAATCTTTAACTGGCGCGGTGCCTCGATACTTTTGAACGGTGCATCATGCCGATTTCAGACCGTGTTCCGATACTTTGATGTGTTATTCTCGCATGCTTATTCGTCGTTAATATCATTGCACGATGTTGAATCTCATCAGCACCATATTTCATCATGCATTTCAAATTCTTCATATTATATATCAAATGCGTATGAATTACAAGATATAGGGGAGATCTCCATGATTCAATTCTTCAAATGTGCATTGCCTCAAAAGCAAATTCTCATTATGCACATATTCGTGGGGAGTTCTTCTATATCTTGCAATCAAATTCCTCAATATCAGATTTACACTTCATATGTTTATCCTCGTTGAAAACTTAACCTATGTTGTCATCAATCACCAAAAGGGGAGATTGTAAGTGCATCTAGTGCCCTTAGTGATTTTGGTGTATTGAAGACTTATAGGTTAAGTATCCATGCGCTTGTGAGTGTACACAGTGTCTATAAGTCTATGAGGAGTTTGATATTTACAGAGAAAGTCGAATTTTAAAAATGAAGTTCTTCGATCAAGACTTTGATATTCTCAAGACTTCTCAAGACTTTGAAAGTGAAGAAATTGGTGTGACCTGAAGACTTGATATTCATTCGAGGAATATGAAGTGAAGACTTTTGTTTTCGTAGTTTCATTTTTCTTTCTTGAGTCATAGGAAACACCAGATCGTTAAAGGGGTCGAGGAAATACTAAGGAAAATTTCCATGTGATGCTCAACTCAAATTCTCTACACCTACCAATCCTTCGAGTGAAGCCATTGAAATCTTACATGCCAATCAAATTCTTCAAAGGACAGAGACGCAGTTCTTTGGTCACCATGACTTTGTTCGATCGAGGAGTTAGGAATTCGCCAAAGCGCGAATTGCCTACACAAGGGAGGAACATGATAGCCCCGAGGACTTTGAGAGTCAAATTTCGATCTGCTGTAGCAGTAGGTCAGGCGCTGACCAAAATATCTTATCCACCTAACGGTCATATCATTGAAGGGCATTTATGTCTTATCATGTCGGCCTGCTCCCTAGGCTATAAATAGCCGCTCTCACAACCACTAGTTGGTTGGCTGCTCCGAGAGAACTTGACACTTGTCATTTGAGAGCAACCCATCCTCCGAGGACTTTGAGCGAAAATCATCAAGTGAGGAAAATCCAAAACCAAACCCCCACAAAACCCAAAGTGATTGAGCATCATCAAGAAATTGATCCTGTGGATCCGACGCTTGTTACCTTTGAAGACTGTGCCTTCTTCCAGACGTTAGGCCAAGGTCTAGAGCATCCAAGAGGAATTGTGGATCGCCGAGTGACCAAGTCTCGTGAAGGTTTGAAGTCACCAAGACTTACCACGAGTGATTGGACGAGGCCTCAAGGGTCTTAGTTCAAGGAGAATACGTGAGGACCGGTGTCCCGAGTTGCGCTCGTAGATCCAGGTGTCCGGACTGTGTGTCCTCGAAGTTTAAATATCTCACCGCCCAACCGACGCATAACCGAGACAGCAGTTGAACTGGTTTACCAAATCATTGTCTTCACCAACCGATCAAGTTCTATTTCCTCAACTCATTCCATTTCTCATTCTCAGTTGCATGTTGTTCATATTCTGTTTGAAGATTTTGATCAAGACTTTCACAAATTCCTCGCCTAATTTCTTCACTGCTTGTCTTCATCTTGTTATCCCGTGTTTACGCTTCATTTACTGCTCTAGTCTTCATTTCATCATGCCGACTATGTGTGTATCCTGCTATGTTTACTCTCCGAGTACATATTCCACAGAATAAGTTCTTCGCTAAGGAATTTCTCACCGCAAATTCCTCGAAGAATTTCATAAAATCGCTTATTCACCCCCTCTAGTCGATATAACGCACTTTCAACATGTGTTAGGTATAAAGCCCAGACAAATAAGCTTCATAGTTAAGCCCTCTAGGTATAATGCCGAGGCGAGAAGCACGCCAGCGTAAAAGGAACAATGCGAGGGCGAAGCCATCAAGGCCTGTGGAGAAAAGAAAACAAGGGGGTAGAAAAGAAAAAGATGCTAGCGTATGAAATATAGACGGGAGGGAGATTTAACTCGTGAGTCCTAAGCGAGGCGTGAATCTTCGGAGACGGCTGTGGTTCCGCGGATTTGCCCGGAAGTTGGTTATCCAACGCGCTTGCGCAGACGGTACGCTTCCGCCGGCCAGGACTTGGTCGGCGATGAAGGGACCTTCCCATTGGGGCCTCGAAGTTTGTCCTTTTTTTTTGTCCGCGCAGCGTAGAACTAGTTCGCCAACATTGTAAGTTTTGGCCTGTCATTTCCTCGCTTTGATATCTTCGAAGCTTAAGGCTGATAGAATGCGAACGAAGCTTTTTGCCACATCACACCCTCCTCTAAGGCTGCCCAAACCGTCTCCACCGATCCAGCTCGGCTTTTTCTTCGCATGACATGCGCATGCAAGGTGAGTCATGAATTATGTCGCAGGCAAAATCGCCTCGCGTCAGATACCATAAAAAAAATGGTGAATCCAGTAGTGCGGTTCAGCGTGGTCCGCAGCCCCCCAGAGTACGTAGTTGAAGCCTCTACCCCCGCAGGTGTTGGATTCCTTAAGGACCGTGGACTAGTCCGGTTTGATGCCGCCATGATTAGACCATTTGC
The DNA here is from genome assembly GCA_021437245.1 of Aegilops speltoides. Classification (NCBI taxonomy): domain Eukaryota; kingdom Viridiplantae; phylum Streptophyta; class Magnoliopsida; order Poales; family Poaceae; genus Aegilops; species Aegilops speltoides. Next base: position 6,431 of record JAHHZJ010004187.1, on the reverse strand, counting down.
TCGCTCGACTTGGACCATTAGTTTGAGGGTGATAGACCTGCCGTAGCTCTAGCTTGATGCCCATGTTTGCACCATAGTTTAACTTCGTTTGGTCGTGAAGTTCGTGCCGCTATCGCGATGATGCTGCGGGACACCAGAACGTGTACTACCCCCGATATGAAGTCTATCACAAGTCCGAATCGCCGCCTTAACCGGCTTGGCCTCTATCCATTTGGTGAATTTATCCACCATGACCAATAGGTATTTTTGCTCAGGTTTCTCCTTTAAGGGGTCCAACCATGTCAGCCCCGCACTCATGAACGGCACTGTGATGGGTATAGTTTTCTGTATGGGAGGCATGTGGCTTTTGATTAGCAAAGAGTTGGCAACCGACGATGCATCGTGTTGACTAAATCTCGAGCGCCCGCCAGTGCCATTGCCAATAAAATCCTGCACGGAAGGCCTTGCATAAGGGCCCGCCAAGTGGCGCGCCGGTGCCCACCGAACCGCATGAATTTCAGCTAAAAGATTTCGCCTTCCTCCTTCTGGAGATACACCTTGAAGGACCTGTGTTGTGCTTTTTCTTATAGAGCTCTCCTCATGGACCTTATAGGCTTTAGATCGCTGTGACTATGCAGCTGGCCTCGCTTTTGGTCCTCGGAAGTTCCCGCCTAGTTATAAGCTAGGAATGGCTCTCGTCCACGGGCAATGACTGCCATTATTTTGTGGGTCAAGGTGTTGTTTCATTGGTAGAACCACCGATTGTGTCGAATGTGCCTGTCTAAAAGTGTTAGGTTCGGATTGTTGTTTCTGGACTTCTTCCCATAGTACGGATGGCTTGAAAAGCCGCTCCAGGAAGATGTTGGGAGGGACGGCGCGCTTATGCCGATGCGCGCTAACACGTCTCGCTGCTTGATTATTATCCTGCCTATATGGTGAAAGACGAGCCCTTCAAACCGAAATTACATTTTCGTAACGGCAATGTATGAAGCTGCCATTTTGATCCTTACGCTAAAGTCTCCATTTATTTGGGATATCGCGAGGTTCAATCCCTGCACTCTAGGCGCTTAATTTCCATGGAGATCGCCATCCGGAGGCCATGTAGAAGGGCCTCAGATTCGCCAGCGCTTGTTGGAGTCCGTGGTACATTATCTCGAGTACGTGATTGACTGTGTTTCCTATTAGGACGCCAGAAGACGCCATTCTCGTGCCGCCAACATTTTGGAGCCACAAAGTGCATGATCCAATTAGAGTATGCGTCAGCATTTTTAGGGAGTTCGGCCAGTCCATTCGCCACGGAAGTCGCAAAACTTCAAGTACTTTGATAGCTCGCCGCGGGTTTATAGGTTATGTTTAATGGTAGGAGCTCGATGGGCCTATTTGCAATCCCGCCAACAAGGCCACTATTGTTTTATAATGTCATTGAGAGGTACTTCACAAGCTATCAAGTATCGAACACTCTTGAAAGTAGTGCGTCGCAACTTCCTGGGATCCCATGAACATCGCTGCACGCTTATCTTTTAATAATGTGGATACCAGACTCGCATGGAGTTAGGACAAGGGATACGTGAGTACACTGGTTTTTGAAGAGGAACTTGTGTCCATTCATTTCTTGTTCGATGATTTAGCACATGCCTTTACAACTTGATGTGTCATGCTACATATATAATAACATTGGTTCGCCTAAGTTACGTGGCCAATAGACCGGATTGTTGCCAATATGGCCTTTATTTCTTCAAGTCCAAATATGGCGCATCCATCCACTAAGTGTTCGGCGCACCGGAGGAGGCGATATAAGGGGTAATGCCTCTCTCCAAGTTGGAGATGAAGCGGCCAGAGCCCACGCATCCAAATAATTTTGTATTTGCTTGAGGTCTTTGGGGATATCCAATTGTGACAGAGTTCGATTCTGGTGGGTTTGTTTTAATTCCTCTACCGGATACAATGAAGCCCAAGAGCTTTCCCATTGCACGCCAAAACGCGATTTTTCCGGATTGAGCTTAATGTCATATGCTCGGAGATTGTCGAATGTGAGCCTCAAGTCGCCTACTAGAGTTTTGATCGGTTTGGATTTGACGATCACATCGCCTACGATGCTCTCCACTATTTTGGCGCATATGTCCGAATCATGCGCTACCGATATGTTGCGCCGGCGCTTTTGAGCCCGGAAGGGCACAGTGTTGAAGCAGTAATGGTCCGTATGGAGGAATGAATGCCGCCGGGCTTGGTCTCGCTCCGCAATCTTGATTTGATGGTAGCCGAGTGTGATTTTAGGAAGCACAATGAATCGTGTTCTGCGGTAGCGTTGATAATTTGATTGATGCGGGAAGGGAAGGATCTTTGGGCAAGCCTTGTTAAGGTCCTTGAAATCAACATGCCAAAGCAGGATTTACCTCTTCTTGGTACCATTATCAGTTTATGCCAGCCATCCGATGTTTTATATCCCCGGCGAATCCGGCTTAATAGTTTGGCTAGCTCTCTCCCATTGCCTGTATTTTGGGTTCTAATATCGCCAAGAGCCCGCTTGATCGCTTGAACTTTTAGGATATTTAGGCTGGGCTCGCCACCTGCGTGGGATTCCCGGCATGTGTGAAGGGTGCCAGCAAAATGTCCTAATTTTTCCGTGTAGGAATTTCGAAGCGGGCCTACATCGTGGTTTAATTGTGCCCCAATGGAGGCCGTTTTGTAGGGTCCCATGGATGGACTTTGAATTTGACTATTTCTGTCATTGCTTAAAAGAGGTGGACTTGGATCTTTTGTCAAGTATCACGTCTCCCTCGCTTCACCGTGGGAGCGCAGTTACCGAGTTCCTCGGCCCTAGGGTTTTGGGAGAAGCGCCTGTAATAGTGCGGCTGTCTTATTTTCGCATGGAGCGCCACATCCCAATCATCGGCAAGGGTGATGATTCCATTGGGCTCTGCATTTTGAGCTTCATAAAAATTCGTGAATGGGGTATAGCTTGAAAAATTGTGAATGCCTCTCGTCCCTAATAAAGCGTGATATCCGCCGCTGAACGGGGCCACATGGAACGTGATCTCCCTGACCTGTAGTTGTCCCAGCGAGTCAATACTCACATCCAAAGGTGATTTTTCCTGCAGCAAGATGCTTCCGACCAGGGATTATTCCTCCTCAAGGTTGTGCGCGCCGCTCAATGCTCTAGTCTACTTCCATTTTCAAGGGTTTCCTTTTGTAGATGAGGTTTAACTACCGCCGCCATCCATGAGTACCTTAGTAAGGCATAAAGCCAGCCCACTATTGGACCGAGGACCAATGCGGCCGGTGCCCGGCTGTTCGAATTTAGGTTCGCACACTAGCGTAAAGGTAATAGCCGTGGTTACCCATGGATTTATTGTTGCTACTTGGTAGACTTCAAGTAGGTCATGGAGTGTTCGCTTCAGATATTATTTGATGCGTAAAGTCTCAAGACCGCTATTACCGTGACTGGCATCACTGGCTGGTTCTTCCGGTCTAGAAGTTTTCGCCACTTTTGGCCACCGCCGTAGTATCCAACATGCTCAAGGCTATGTGTTGGAGTGGTGCCCTCAGATTATGGATTTTGGTGGTCCGGCCGAGCCATCCCTCCAAAGACGTGTTCGTGCGTCTTTAGGTTTTTTTGCTTTTTGGTTTTAACCCAGTGTGCCTCAATATGATGCACCCTTTTATTTCGGACTAGGGTTGTGTTCGGAGGCGGATTGTCCCAAAATTTGGTTTCGGGTTTTCTGCACTCTCCATCGCACAAGATTTTCATATTATGGACGCCAAGTCACGGGCGGTTGTAATTTCGCGATTTAACTTATGCATGTTTATGATCCCTTGTCCATGCAATTATTGCGAAAAATTGAGATTACGCTTTCTCATGGCAGTCCTTTATCCTCGCCCATAACCAGAGGAATCGCCCAAAGAATGATGTAATCGCTTCAGCGGCCTTGCCGGATTCTCGATAGATCGCTGGTGTTTGGGTATGCGGTGAATTAAATTCGAACCCCATCCAATCTAAGACTCAGGGGTCAAAAGTTTTAACTTGGAAGCTTGGGTTGTTGGATGTTGTCCAATGAATCGCCCCGCTGCCCGACTTTTAGGTTCAAGTGTTGATTAACGCCCCGCCCCTTCGCGGGAATCCCAAAATGGAGGGTGGTCGGGAATTCGACATAGCTTGTCCTTAATGTAGAAGAAGAGTCGCCGTGTTGTTCCTCCACCATAGCAACGTGGTGGGTATCCCGGGAGAGTTGATCTCCCGGATCGGTTTTTTATCTGGATCTGATCGTAGAGTGTAGAGCGACTCCTCGCATGCATGATGCGTATCCAAGAGCTTCATTATGGAGGAGAGCTCCATCGGATCTAGCTGCTTCCTGAGTTTTGAAAGTGTTGGGGAATGTAGTAATTTAAAAAATTCTACGCACACGCAAGATCATGGTGATGGTGTTGGGGAACGTGGTAATTTCAAAAAATTCTTACGCACACGCAAGATCATGGTGATGGTATAGCAATGAGAGGGAGAGTGTTCGCCCACGCACTGTGAGACCGTGAGTGGAAGCGCTAGCACAACGCCGTTGATGTAGTCATACGCCTTCATGATCCGACCGATCCAAGCACCTGAACGCATTTGAGCCTCCGAGTTAAGCACACGCTCATTTGATGATCATCTCCGGCCTCCGATCCAAAGCCGAGTTCCGAGATGAGTTCCACAAGACGACGGGCAGTGACGATGATTATGTTCTATCAAGCCAGGCTTCGCCTAAACTCCGCGACGTATATGACTGAGGTGGAATATGGTGGAGGGGGCACCGCACACTGCTAAGGAACGATCCCTAGATCAACTTGTGTGTCTATGGGGTGCCCCCGCCTCAGAGATAAGGGGAGGGAGGGGGAGGTGCGTCCGCCCCTAGGGGTGCGCTTGAGGAGTCCTACTCCCACCGGGGAGGGACTCCTCTTGCCTTGGTGGAGAAGGTAGGAGGAGGGAAAGAGAGGGGCGCCGCTTCCTTTCTTGTCCTATTCGACTAGGGGGAGGGGGGGCCTGGCCCCCGCCGGCCCTCCTCTTTCTCCCTATTGGCCCACTAAGGCCCATTATCCCGGGGAGGGTTCCAGAACTGCAATTCCAAGAGAAATCCTCGATTTCACCTTAACCATTCCGATGTCCAAACATAGGCTTCCAATATATCAATCTTTATGTCTCGGACCATTTCGAGACTCCTCATGTCCATGATCACATCCGGACTCAACAAACTTCGTACATCAAAACTTATAAACTCATAATAAAACTCGTCATCGTGAACGTTGTTGCAAGGACTTACTAGTTCGAGAACTATGTAGACATGACCTAGAACCATTCTCGTCAATAACCAACAAGGACCCCGATGCCCATATTGGTTCCTTAACATATTCTACCAAGATCTTCATCGGTCAAACCGCGATAACAACATACGCTGTTCCTTTGTCATCTTAGATGTTACTTCGTCCGAGATTTGATCGCCGGTATCCAATACCTAGTTCAATCTTCGCTATCGGCAAGTCTCTTTACTCGCTCAGAACACATCATCTTACAACTAACTCATTAGTTATAATGCTTGCAAGGCTTAGGTGATGAGTATTACCGAGAGGGCCCAGAGATACCTCTCCTATTAACTCGGAGTGAAAAAACCTAATCTCGAATTATGCCAACCCAACATGTACCTTCTAAACACTCCGTGGAGCACCTTTATAATCACCCAATATGCCAGACATTTGGTAGCACACAAAGTGTTCTTCCCAAACGGGAGTTGCACAATAACTTCACAGTTGCAGTGAACTTTTGAACTTTTTCAAATGTAAGGCCTCGATCCATTTTGAACTTTTTCACACAAAGTGATGCCTGATCCATTTTGAACTAACTCATAGACAAGTGTTTTTCGATGATACCTGATCCATTTTGAACTTTTTCAAAATTTTGTCAAGGTATGTGCTTTGTGAAAGTCCCATTAAGCCGCTTTGATCTATCTCTATAGATCTTGATGCCCAACATAAGCAAGCAGCTTCACCCAGGTCTTTCATTGAAAAACTCTTATTCAAGTATCCCTTTATGTTATTCAGAATTTCCATATCATTTCCAATTAATAATATGTCATCTACATATAAAATTAGAAATGCTACAGAGTCTCCAACTCACTTTCTTGTAAATACAGGCTCTCCAAAAGTCTGATAGAAACCATATGCTTTGATCACACTATCAAAGCGCTTATTCCAACTCTGAGATGCTTGCACCAGTCCATAAATGGAACGTTGAGCTTGTATACTTTGTCAAGACTTTTGATCAACAAAACCTTCCTAACAAGACATATACAACTCTTCTTCTAGAAATCCATTCAAGAATGCGCTCTTGACATCCATTTGCCAAATTTCATAATCATGAAATGCAGCAATAGCTAACATGATTCGGACGGACTTAAGCATCGCCACGGGTGAGAAAGTCTCATTGT
>JAHHZJ010004186.1:0-13265 GCA_021437245.1 Aegilops speltoides | reverse complement strand
GGATTGGGTTGGCAATGATCAAGAAGTGGACCTCAAAATGCTAAGGAAAGCATTGGCAAAAGCTCAAGACTCCATTTTTGGTTTAGTGATCCAAGATCACATTGAGTCTATAGGAAAGCCAATACTATTAAAAGGGGATGAGGTTATGATAATGATCCGTTGCCAAAGTGCTTAGTGATCTATCTCCCAAACCATCGCAATCTTTCATTCCAACATACACTCATAAGTAATCTCGGTCTCACCGATTCCATAAACTCACCACACCGAGATGAACCACCTCACCATATACCCAAACCCTAGAAATTTCAGATTTTCCGATTCCAAACTCGGTTTACCGAAACTAGTGTACAAGCTTCAGAACCTTTCATCATCATATCGGTGTCACCGAGATGATAAAGTCGGTCCCACCGAGATTGGCAAACCCTAGTCTTTGGAAGAATCGACTCACCGAGATTGTATTTTCGGTCCCACCGAAAATCCCAACGCTCACAAGATTTGAACTTCGGTCTCACCGAGTTGTCAACTCGGTCCGACCGAGATTGGTCAAATGTGTGTAACGGTTGGATTTTGTGTGGAGGCTATAAATACCCTCCACCTCCTCTTCATTCGTGGAGAGAGCCATCGAAAAGAACTACCACCCTACCTTACATTTCAGAAGAAAACTACCTACCCTTGTGTTGAGACGTTGCTCCACTCCCACCATATGAAACTTGATTTCTAGCCTTCCCAAGTTGCTTTCCACTCAATCCTTTCCTCCACCACAGCCAAATCAGGAGGAGAGTTGAGTGTTGGGGAGATTATCATTTGAAGCACAAGAGCAAGGAGTTCATCATCACCAACACCATCTATTACCTTTTGGAGGGTGGTGCCTCCTAGATTGGTTAGGTGTCGCTTGGGAGCCTCCAAGATGTGGAGTTGAACCAAGAAGTTTGTAAGGGCAAGGAGATCGCCTACTGTGAAGATCTACCCCGAGTAAGGCTAGTCCTCCGTGGGCGATTCCATGATGGCATAGACAAGGTTGCTTCTTCGGGACCCTTCGTGGGTGGAGCCTCCGTGGACTCTCGCAATTGCTATCCTCTGTGGGTTGAAGTCTCCATCAACGGATTGACGATAGCACCACCTATCGGAACCACGAAAAAATCTCCGTGTTCCAAATTGCGCTTGCTTTCTCCACCTCTCTTTACTACATGTGCAATTTACTTTCCGCTGCAAATACTCTATAATTGCATGTGTAGGGTGATACTTGACTTGATCATCATTGTGAACTTGCTAAAAACTTGTCCTAATCAAAAGGCTAAATTTTATATAGTCAAGTAGTCTAATCACCCCCCTTTAGACATACTTTTGATCCACAAGTGGTATCGAGCTTTGGTCTCCATTGATTGGTTTCATTGCATTGACTCCATAAGCTTGGTTTCACAACCTAGGAGAGTATGGCCTAGTGAGGGTAATTTTCGAGAGGTCCTTACTTTGATGGTTCAAATTTGCTAGTTGAAGCATAAATGAAAATGCATATTCTGGACATAACCCCGCATGGGGCATTATTTGTGTTGGCTTGCAAGGTGAGTTCTTCGAGGAAGGAAAAGTTCCGATCGTGAAGCTACAAATGATGAATTGGATGTTGCAAAATAATGCTCAAGCTTGTGACATTCTCTTCAATGCTTTGTGTCCCGAGGAGTTCAACAAAATCAGCCGCCTTGAGAATGCAAAAGAGATTTGGGATACTTTGGTCGAAATGCACGAAGGTACCGAGTCCGTGAAGGAATCAAAGCTAGATGTTCTTCAAGGTGAAGGAAATATGCCCTAGAGGCAATAATAAAGTTATTATTTATTTCCTTATTTCATGATAAATGTTTATCATTCATGCTAGAATTGTATTAACCGGAAACATGATACATGTGTGAATGCATAGACAAAACAATATGTCACTAGTATGCCTCTACTAGACTAGCTTGTTAATCAAAGATGGTTATGTTTCCTAACCATGAACAAAGAGTTGTTATTTGATTAACAAGGTCACATCATTAGTAGAATGATCTGATTGACATGACCCATTCCATTAGCTTAGCACACGATCGCTTAGTATGTTGCTACCGCTTTTATCCATGACATATACATGTTCCTCGTAACTATGAGATTATGCAACTCCTGCTTACCGGAGGAACACTTTGGTGCTACCAAACGTCACAACGAATCGGGTGATTATAAAGGAGTACTACAGTGTCTCCAAAGGCGATGTTGGGTTGGCGATTTCGAGATTAGGTTTTGTCACTCCGATTGCTCGGAGAGGTATCTCCGGCCCTCTCGGTAATGCACATCATCAAGCCTTGCAAGCACTACAACTAATGAGTTAGTTGTGAGATGATGTATTACGGAACGAGTAAAGAGACTTGCCGTAACGAGATTGAACTAGGTATTGATACCGACGATCAATCTCTGCAAGTAACATACCGATGACAAAGGAACAACGATGTTGTTATGCGGTCCGACCGATAAAGATCTTCAGAGAATATGTAGGAACCAATATGGGCATCCAGGTCCCGCTGTTGGTTATTGACCGTGAATAGTTCTAGGTCATGTCTACATTGTTCTCGAACCGTAGGGTCCGCACGCTTAAGGTTTCATGATGCTATTATGAGTTTATGTATTTTGATGTACCAAGAAGTTCGAGTCCCGGATGTGATCACGACATGACGAGGAGTCTCAAATGGTCGAGACATAAAGATTGATATATTGGAAGCCTATGTTTGAGTTCGAATGGTTCCGCTGAAAACGGAATTTACCGAGTACCGGAGGTTACCGAACCCCGGGGTAAATGGGCCTCGTGGGCCTCGAGGGAGAAGAGGAGGGCCCGCCAGGGTGGCTGCCGCCTCCCCCCCAGTCCGAATAGGACAAGGAGGGGGCGGCGCCTCTCCTCTTCCCCCTCCCCCAATCCTATTCCAACTAGGAAAGGGGGAGTCCTACTCCCTAGGGAGTAGGACTCCTCCCACGCCTCTCTAGGGCCGGCCGCCCCCTCCCTCCTCCTTATATACGGGGCAGGGGGCACCCTAGAACACACAAGTTTGATCTACGGATCGCTCTCAGCCGTGCAGCGTGCCCCTCCACCATATTCCACCTCGGTCATACTGTCAAGCTTAGGCGGCCTCGCGCGGTGAAACATCAAGATCGCCACCACGCCGTCGGTCGACGGAACTCTCCCCGACACTCGGCTGGATCGGAGTACGAGGGACGCCATCGAGCTGTACGTGTGTCAAGAACTCGGGCGCCGGAGTAACGGCGCCGATCGGTCGGATCGCGAGGAGAACGACGACTACTTCCTCTACGCCAGATCGCTTCCGCTTCGGTCCACGAGGGTATGTAGACAACACTCTCCCTCTCGCTGCTATGCATCACCATGATCTTGTGTAGCGAGGGAAATTTTTGAAATTACTACGCCCCCAACAAAGGGCATCCGAGCCTAGGTTTTTATGGTTTGATGTTTTGCACGAGTAGAACACAAGTGAGTTGTGGGCGATACAAGTCATACTACCTACCAAAGATGTCATACTTTGGTTCAGCGGTATTGTGAGATGAAGCGCCTGACCGACATTACGCCAGACGCTTACGCGAGACTGGTTTCACCGCCACGAGCACTCGCTGCTTAAAGGTGACCGTGGGTGCCTGTCTCTCACTTTAGTTGAACTGAGTGCTACGCCCGTCCTTGAGAAGGTTAAACGGAGTCTATTTGACGAAGTATCGCTGTGGTTTTGATGCGAGGTGAGACTGGTTCTTGCTTAAGCCCGTAGCAGCCACGTAAAATTTGCAACAACAAAGTAGAGGACGCCTAACTTGTTTTTGCAGGCATGTTGTGATGTGATATGGTCAAGACGTGATGCTATATTTTATTGTATGAGATGATCATGTTTTGTAACCGGTTATCGGCAATCGGCTGGAGCCATATGGTTGTCGCTTATTGTATGCAATGCAATCGCTTCGTAATGCTTTACTTTATCACTAAGCGGTAGCGATAGTCGAGAAGCATAAGTTTGGCGAGACGACAACGATGCTACGATGGAGATCAAGGTGTCGCGCCGGTGACGATGGTGATCATGGTGGTGCCGCAAGATGGAGATCATGAAGCACAAGATGATGATGACCATATCATATCACTTATATTGATTTGCATGTGATGTTTATCCTTTATGCATCTTATCTTGCTTTGATCGACGGTAGCATTATAAGATGATCTCTCACTAAATTATCAAGAAGTGTTCTCCCGAGTATGCACCGCTGCAAAGTTCGTCGTGCCTGCACACCACGTGATGATCGGGTGATAAGCTCCACGTCCATCTACAACGGGTGCAAGCCAGTTTTGCACACGCAGAATACTCGGGTTATACTTGACGAGCCTAGCATATGCAGATATGGCCTCGAACACGGAGACCGAAAGGTCGAGCGTGAATCATATAGTAGATATGATCAACATAAGATGTTCACCATTGAAAACTACTCCATTTCACGTGATGATCGGTTATGGTTTAGTTGATTTGGATCACGTGATCACTTAGATGACTAGAGAGATGTCTTTCTAAGTGGGAGTTCTTAAGTAATATGATTAATTGAACTTAAATTTATCATGAACTTAGTACCGATAGTATCTTGCTTGTTTATGTTTGATTGTAGATAGATGGCTCGTGCCGTTGTTCCGCTGAATTTTAATGCGCCTTGAGAAAGCAAAGTTGAAAGATGATGGTAGCAATTACACGGATCGGGTCCGAATCGAGGATTATCCTCATTGCTGCACGTAAGAGTTACGCCCCGGATGCACCGCTAGGTGCCAGCCTGCTGCCGATGCAACCGACGACGTTAAGAACGTTCTCGCAGAGCAAAGCTGATGACTACTCTATAGTTCAAGCAGCCATGCTTTACGGCTTAGAACCGACTTCAACGACGCTTTGAACGCCATGGAGCATATGAGATGTTCCAGAGTTGAAGTTAATATTCCAAATGTAATGCCCGGATTGAGAGATATGAAGTCTCCAATAAGTTCTATAGCTGCAAGATGGAGGAGAATAGTTCGTTAGTGAGCACATACTGTAATGTCCGGGTACTACAATCACTTGACACAATTGGGAGTTAATCTTCCGGATGATTGTGTCATTGATGTAATTCTCCAATCACCGCCACCAAGCTACAAAGGCTTCGTGATGAACTATAATATGCAAGGGTTAGTAAAGACTATACCGAGCTCTTCGCAATGCTAAAGGTCATGGAGGTAGAAATCAAGAAGGAGCATCAAGTGTTGATGGTCAATAAGACCACTAGTTTCAAGAAGAAAGGCAAAGGGAAGAAGAAGGAACTTCAAGAAGAACAGCAAGCAAGTTGTCGCTCAGAGAAGAAACCCAAGTCCGGACCTAAGCCTCAAATCGAGTGCTTCTACCGCAAGCGACCGGTCACCGAAGCGGAACTGCCCCAAGTATTTGGCGGATAAGAAGGATGGCAAGGTGAACAAAGGTATATGTGATATACATGTTATTGATGTGTACCTTACTAGAGCTCGTAGTAGCACTGGTATTTGATACTGGTTCTGCTGCTAATATTTGCAACTCAAACAGGACTACGGATTGCTTAACACGCAAAGGACGAGGTGACGATGCGTTGGAAATGGTTCCAAAGTCGATGTGATCGCGGTCGGCACGCTACCTCTACATCTACCTTCGGATTAGTTTTAGACCTAAATAATTGTTATTTGGTGCCTGCGCTGAGCATGAACATTATATCCGGATCTTGTTTGATGCGAGACGGTTATTCATTTAAATCGAGAATAATGGTTGTTCTATTTATATGAGTAATATCTTTTATGGTCATGCACCCTTGAGGAGTGGTCTATTTTGATGAATCTCGATAGTAGTGATACACATATTCATAATGTTGAAACCAAAAGATGCAGAGTTGATAATGATAGTGCAACTTATTTGTGGCAATCGCCGCTTAGGTCATATCGGTGTAAAGCGATGAAGAAACTCCATATCGATGGACTTTTGGAGTCACTTGATTATGAATCACTTGGCACTTATGTAACCGTGCCTCATGGGCAAGATGACTAGAACACCGCTCTCCGGTACTATGGAGAGAGCAACAGATTTGTTGGAAATCATACATACGTATGTATGTGGTCCGATGAATGTTGAGGCTCGTATGGATATCGTTATTTTCTCACCTTCACAGATGACTTAAGCAGATATGGGTATATCTACTTAATGAAACATAAGTCCAAACATTTGAAAAGTTCAAAGAATTTCAGAGTGAAGTTGAAAATCATCGTAATAAGAAAATTAAGTTTCTACGATCCGATCGTGGAGGTGAATATTTGAGTTACGAGTTTGGTCTACATTTGAAACAATGCGAATAGTTTCAAGAACTCACGCCACCCGAACACCACAACAGAATGGTGTGTCCGAACGTCAGAATCGCATTTTACTAGATATGGTGCGATCTATGATGTCTCTACAGATTTACCGCTATCGCTTTGGGGTTATGCTCTAGAGACGGCCGATTCACACTGAATAGAACACCGCCAAACCGCTGAGACGACACCTTATGAACTATGGTTTAGCAAGAAACCAAAGTTGTCGCTTTAAAGTTTGGGGATGCGATGCTTATGTGAAAAAGCTTCAACCCGATAAGCTCGAACCCAAATCGAGAAATGTGTCTTCATAGGATACCCAAAGGAGACAGTTGGGTACACCTTCTATCACAGATCCAAGGCAAGACATTCGCTGTTAAGAATGGATCCTTTCTAGAGAAGGAGTTTCTCTCGAAAGAAGTGAGTGGGAGGAAAGTGGAACTTGATGAGGTAATAGTACCTTCTCCCTTACTTGAAAGTAGTTCGTCGCAGAAACCGGTTTCGAGACACCTACACCAAGTAGTGAGGAAGTTGATGATGTTGATCATGAAACTTCAGATCAAGTTACTACAGTAACCTCGTAGATCAACCAGAGTAAGATCCGCACTGAGTGGTACGGTAATCCTGTTCGAAATCATGCTACTAGATCATGATGAACCTACGAACTATGAAGAAGCGATGGTGAGCCCAGATTCCGCAAAATGGCTTGAGGCCATGAAATCTGAGATGGGATCCATGTATGAAAACAAAGTATGGATTTTGGTTGACTTGCCCGAGGGTAGGCAAGCAATAGAAAACAAGTGGATCTTCAAGAAGAAGACCGACGCCGACGGTAATGTTATCGTTTATAAAGCTCGACTTGTCGCAAAAGGTTTTCGAAAGTTCAAGGGATTGACTACGATGAGACCTTCTCACCAGAAGCGATGCTTAAGTCCGTCTCAATCATGTTAGCAATTGCCGATTTTATGATTATGAAATTTGGCAAATGGATGTAAAGACTGCATTCCTGAATGGATTTCGGAAGAAGAGTTGTATATGATGCAACCGTAAGGTTTTATCGATCCAAAGGAGCTAACAAAGTGTGCAAGCTCCAATGATCCATCTATGGACTGCAAGCATCTCGAGTTGAATAAACGCTTGATAGTGTGATCAAAGCATTTGGGTTTGTATGCACTTTTGGAGAAGCCTCAGATTTACAAGAAAGTGAGTGGAGCTCAGAGCATTTCGATATTATATGTAGATGACATATTGCTGATCGAAATGATATAGAATTTCTGGATAGCATAAAGGGATACTTGAATAAGAGTTTTCAATGAAAGACCTCGTGAAGCTGCTTACATATTGGGCATTAAGATCTATAGAGATAGATCAAGACGCTTAATTGACTTTCACAAAGCACATACCTTGACAAAATTTTGAAGAAGTTCAAAATGGATCAAGCAAAGAAAGGGTTCTTGCTCTGTGTTACAAGGTGTGAAGTTGAGTAAGACTCAATGCCCACCACCGCAGAAGATAGAGAGAAAATGAAAGATGTTCCTATGCTTCAGCCATAGGCTCTATCATGTATGCAATGCTGTGTACCGACCGATGTGTGCCTTGCTATAAGCCTAGCAGGAGGTACCAAAGTAATCCAGAGTGGATCATCGACAGCGTCAAGAACATCCTCAAATACCGAAAAGGACTAAGGATATGTTTCTCAGATATGGAGGTGACAAAGAGCTCATCGTGAACGGTTACGTTGATGCAAGTTTTGACACCGATCCGGACGATTCTAAATCGCAGACCGGATACGATTTACACTAAACGGAGGAGCTGCCGCTTGGTGCAGTTCTAAACAAAGCGTCAGAAGGGATCTACATGTGAAGCGGAATACATAGCAGCTTCGAAGCAGCTAATGAAGGAGTCTGGATGAAGGAGTTCATATCCGATCTAGGTGTCATACCTAGTGCATCGGGTCCAATGAAAATCTTCGTGACAATATCGAGCAATTGCCTTAGCGGCGAATCCAGATTTCACAAGAGGACCAAGCACATCAAGAGACGCCTCAATTCCATCCGGACTTAGTCCGTGGGAGACATAGAGATTTGCAAGATACATACGGATCTGAATGTTGCACACCTGCTGACTAAGCCTCTTCCACGAGCAAAACATGATCAGCACCAAGACTCCATGGGTGTTAGAATCATTACTATGTAATCTAGATTATTGACTCTAGTGCAAGTGGGAGATCAAGGAAATATGCCCTAGAGGCAATAATAAAGTTATTATTTATTTCTTATTTCATGATAAATGTTTATCATTCATGCTAGAATTGTATTAACCGGAAACATGATACATGTGTGAATGCATAGACAAAACAATATGTCACTAGTATGCCTCTACTAGACTAGCTTGTTAATCAAAGATGGTTATGTTTCCTAACCATGAACAAAGAGTTGTTATTTGATTAACAAGGTCACATCATTAGTAGAATGATCTGATTGACATGACCCATTCCATTAGCTTAGCACACGATCGCTTAGTATGTTGCTACCGCTTTTATCCATGACATATACATGTTCCTCGTAACTATGAGATTATGCAACTCCTGCTTACGGAGGAACACTTTGGTGCTACCAAACGCCACAACGAATCGGGTGATTATAAAGGAGTACTACAGTGTCTCCAAAGGCGATGTTGGGTTGGCGATTTCGAGATTAGGTTTTGTCACCCGATTGCTCTGAGAGGTATCTCCGGCCCTCTCGGTAATGCACATCATCAAGCCTTGCAAGCACTACAACTAATGAGTTAGTTGTGAGATGATGTATTACGAACGAGTAAAGAGACTTGCCGAACTAGATTGAACTAGGTATTGATACCGACGATCGAATCTCGCAAGTAACATACCGATGACAAAGGGAACAACGATGTTGTTATGCGGTCCGACCGATAAAGATCTTCAGAGAATATGTAGGAACCAATATGGGCATCCAGGTCCCGCTGTTGGTTATTGACCGTGAATAGTTCTAGGTCATGTCTACATTGTTCTCGAACCGTAGGGTCCGCACGCTTAAGGTTTCGGCGATGCTTATTATGAGTTTATGTATTTTGATGTACCAAGAAGTTCGAGTCCCGGATGTGATCACGGACATGACGAGGAGTCTCAAATGGTCGAGACATAAAGATTGATATATTGGAAGCCTATGTTTGGAGTTCGAATGGTTCCGGTGAAAACAGGAATTTACCGGAGTACCGGAGGTTACCGAACCCCGGGGTAAATGGGCCTCGTGGGCCTCGAGGAGAAGAGGAGGGCCGCCAGGGGGTGGCCGCCCCTCTCCCCCAGTCCGAATAGGACAAGGAGGGGGGGCGCCTCTTCTCTCTCCCTCCCCCAAACCTAATCCAACTAGGAAAGGGGGAGTCCTACTCCCGGTGGAGTAGGACTCTCCCGCCGCCTCTCTAGGGCCGGCCGCCTCCCTCCCTTTATATATACGGGGCAGGGGGCACCCTAGAACACACAAGTTTGATCTACGGATCGCTCTCAGCCGCAGCGCGTGCCCCTCCACCATATTCCACCTCGTCATACCGTCGCTGCTTAGGCGGCCTCGCGCCGGTGAAACATCAAGATCGCCACCACGCCGTCAGGTCGACGGAACTCTCCCTCGACACTCGCTGGATCGAGTACGAGGGACGCCATCGAGCTGTACGGTGTCAAGAACTCGGGGCGCCGGAGTAACGGCGCCGGATCGGTCGGATCGCGAGGAGAACGACGACTACTTCCTCTACGCCAGATCGCTCCGCTTCGGGTCACGAGGGTATGTAGACAACACTCTCCTCTCGCTGCTATGCATCACCATGATCTTATGTGCGCGAGGAAAATTTTGAAATTACTACGCTCCCCAACAGTTGTTACTTCTAGTAGTTCTCTTGATTCCACTAATAATGTTTCAAGCCAAGTTACACTTGAGCAAGAAAATAGTTTATTGAAAGGGATTATAGAGAAAGGTGTCTCACAAGAGCCTTGCCGAAGCAAGAACTTTGAGGAAATTGTTCGCAAGCAAGGAAGGCACCGGAAGAATCAAGGAATTGGTTTTGAGCGAAAGTTCAACGCCGGTGTTGAATGGGAAGAAGGTCAATATCCCACTCCAAAGTTTGTTTCTCAAAAGGAGAAGTATGATCCTACTTCCTCCAATGTGGAACAAGCTCAAGATGACCTTCCACCACAAGACCACAAGCTAAAAGGCAAGGACAAGCTTCAAGAGGAGATTGATGCATTTATTGAAGCACCTAAAGCCATGGTCAAGTGGGTTCCCAAGGAAACGCAAGTTCTACTTCGCCAGAAGCTCAACTATAACCCCAAGGATTCCCATCAAGATGATGTGGATCCCAAGAAGAAGAACTAGAGAGTTCTTGAGGGTGACTACGCCAACATACTTCACTCACATTCATTTTGGCAAGAACTTGTGCAATCAACTTCCACATCTTGCACTAGTTCATGGAGTCACAAACCCTCTTGTTGGTAAGTCAAGGGACAAGGTAATCATTGCTTTCATGGACATCATCTATTGTGTACTTCAATCTATGTCCATGGATATCCTTGTTTGTTCCTTGTGGGACTAACCCATGTAGGTATTGAAAGTGCCCGAATCCAAAGGATTGCTCCCAACTCTTGATGATCTTCATCAACATTGAGCATCCACATCTTCAACATCTACATGAAGTCTTCTACGACAACCCAAGGTTAGTTTGACCCTTTAAAATGGGTTCTCACATCAAGGGGAGCTTTGCTCTCAAAGAATTGAGCTAAAGCATCTTCAAATGATGTGAACACATCAATGCTTTATGTAAAAGTGGTAACCCCACTTGTGCTTAAACGATGAGTATGACCTATGATCAAATGTTCTCATTTGACTCCTAAGTCAATATACTCATATATAGATGACCTAGTCATCGGCAAATTGTGTGATAGTAGCTAGAGTTTTGATTGTGCATGTTTGACACATATTTCATTTGCTATCTTATTGTGTGAGCATGTTGGATGCATGATTTTATCCATTCGAGGACATCCATTTGTTGCTTTGGTTTGCTTTGGATTTTCTCGACCAAATGGATGGACAAGAATGCCTAAGTTCCTCCCCTAGCTATCTATGCTTTCTTGTCTCAAACTCTATTCATGCTTATATCACAAACTTTGAACAAGTCATTTTGACACTCCGAGTGGAGGAGCACTTGAGCCACCGATCCGCTGAAGGGCTAAACTTCCAAAACCTTCTAAGTATTTCGGTCGTCAGACCAACCCACTCAAACTCGACCGACCGAAAGCACTTTGATTGATCTAGGTTTTCACCTCGTGAAACCGAAGTTGTAAATTTCGCGTGACTCAAGTGTAATCGGTCATATAGTTATCCATCTTGCCACCGAAGTTTACAACTCGTCCCACCGATAGCTAAAGGGATATATATATCTCGAGGGCAGCGCGCGATTCTTTACTTCAAAACGCCGCCCAAACCCTTTGTCGCCGCCGCCGTGGTCTCCGGATCGCCTCCGTCGCCGCCAGGCGCCCGCCAGCAGTCTCGCCGCCATCAACGGACATTCTTCCGCCGCCGCTGTTGCCAGAGAGGAACTCCACCAAGTTAGGGTGAGTTTCGATCCCAATCGCTTCAACCTCCGATTCTATGCACGATTGGTTTGCCTAGCATCTTGCCACGCTTTGAGATCTTCCTATCCAGCATTAGTTCGTTAGAACGAAATTCGAGTAAAAGTTTTAGGGTTAGGTTTCACGCAACACATCTCGGTGAGACCGATTCTACATTCTCGGTATGACCGATTTGGCTCTCGCCATTGCAGATCAGCACTTTTCGGTCCAACCGAAGTTGTGCAAATCGGTGCGATCAAATGAGGATTTAGTGAAACCCTAGTGTTTTCGGTAAGATCAAACCCATTTCGTCCAACCGAAAGTGGTGTGAATGGTTCTGTTTGAACACTTCGGATTCACCGAATTTTAGACTCGGTCTCGACCAAAATGCATTCGTGAAAACCTAAAACTGAAATTTGAACTCATTTTTTTGCAAAATCTTCGCAGTTTGTGATAACTCTTCTATTCCGCCTATACCTTATCTATTCACAGGTTGTCAGCCATGTCGATGCCGCTGACAGCCGAACAGTCTGAATCTCCAATTGCTGAAATTCCGAGGCAGGCACTAGTCCCGAGGCCAAGAGCTTTTCGATGAAGGTGAGAGGAGCACACCAAGTGGTTTGCCTCAGCTGCCACCAGGGCAGTGAAGAAGAAGAATTCGATGAAGAAGATTCTGATTTCATAGCTGAGGAAGAGATCTCCTCCAGCCAAAGAGGAAAGTTGTTGCCAAAGAGCATCAAGGGCAAGAAACCAAGAAAGGCACCAAGAAAGTGAAGAAGTCCACAGCACAAGAAGGAGCATGGAAGAAGAAACTTCGAAGCAAAGTGAAGAAAACTTCCAAGAGGAAGAGGATTTGCATGATGAAGTAGCTGATGATGTTCGATGAGGAAGCACCCCAGCCTCCGCCTAAGTTGATGGGAGATGCCATCGAGGTGAGCACCTTCTAAGTCTAAGCCTTCGCCCAAAGAAAGGCAGCCTGCCAAGCCTCCGCCAAGCCCAAGAAAAACTGTGAGAAACATTCCTGCTTCGAGAAGAAGAAAGACAATGTGTCACCATGACGATGATGAGGCACCAGATTGTTGAAACTCCGCAAACCGCCACCCACAATGATGCTCATCCTCGAGCTGAAAACATGAAGGAAAGAAAGGATAAAGGACTCAAGCTATGGAGACAAGCTGATCCATATGCGGAGAAGAAGGACTGCTGTTGATCCAAGGTTCCACACCGGAGAGCAAAGAAGATTTCTATGAGATCGGTTATGGACAAGAA
>JAHHZJ010004185.1:0-13265 GCA_021437245.1 Aegilops speltoides | reverse complement strand
GAGTTTGGTCCAAGGACCCATCCAATGAAACAAAACTCTCGGCCAAGGAAAAGTCCCAAAACGATTCTTTTTGGAAAGCGAGCTAATACCTTTCAAAACCGCTCAAAAACAAAGAGGCCGACAGGGGTCCCACCCGTTAGGTTTCATTTCAAAAGAGGCGGCAGAGCTCGACGGTGTCCGAGAGTCGGTGGTCGCCGGTGATCCACGGCGAGGGGGGATCGGGGTACCTCCGTTCAATACGTCAGACCCACTCAATGCCACATCGATCCAAAGATGTAACACCATATCACTTTTGCGCTCACGCACGTATTTACGGTGTCGCCATTTTGCTCGCACCGCTTATGCTTTTGGCACACGATATGATAGTGTCGCTAGCATCCATATGATAAGGAGCCCAGCGACATGGCTAGTCATAAACCCAAAGTGGCACAAACTTATCGGGACAGCATCCATGACCCAAAGATCGAACGGTTGGCATCCGAAGTGAATCCAGCAGAGACTGGGCTAGCAGATTCGTGAACCGGGCGAAGGGCTAACAGACTCCAGATTCATCGCGGACATTTCAAGGGATGAACAGAACGGAAGGACACATGCCGCCATAAGTGTTCCGAGCAAGAGTGCTACCATGGCTCAGGGTAACACTAGGAGACATTTCCGTAAGAGAGGCTACTAAATATAAACAACTAGATAGTCGATCCCACACATACCAAGCATTTCAATAACATACACACAATATGCTCGATATGTGCAAATACAACATGGCATCACAACATGACTCTACGACTCAAGTATTTATTCATTAGGCCCGAGGAGCAGATATTATAAACATGGGTCTCACGACCCAACATTCGAGCATACAAGTCAAAGCACAAGCGAAGCTTAACATGTCCGGGTATAGACATCTACAAATGAAAAAGGCCGAGAAGCCTCGACTATCTACCGATCTCCGCCGAGGGCACAAGATCGTAGCTGAGGTAACAAGCTAAACGTCAAGTCCACGGGAACTATTAACGAGATCAAGTCTCTCTCGCAAAAACATAAAATAGGCAAACGTGAGTACAAATGTACCCAAAGAAGACTTACATCGTAACTAACTACATATGCATCATTATCAACAAAGGATGGTGGAGTTTGACCGCAGAAGCCAGCCTTTGACTCGTGGCTATCCCGAACTACGACGCAAGTAACTCTTTTGAGGTGGTGCAACACGAGTCCACATATTCACCATATCAATACACCACTATGGATCCGCCTCCGCCTCCCCAGAACGCCATCCATAGCACTCACACTTATCTTGCGATTTTAGAGTATCCACTTTCACTTGTCTATGAACTATGCAAGGTCCAAGTTTCCATATCCGAGAATCCGCTATTCAATAGATAATGATAACCCGCAGGTGTACTTCTTCACACAGCCTCGCCACTTATCGCCTCAGACACGCTATGTACCTCGGCAACCTTCAAGCGAAGCCGGGCGAGGGAGTCGGCCACGACCGACTAACCACACAAGTCTCTAGTCCAGGTTTATCGCCTATTCGGGTTCCATCCGCAAGGAGATCCGCCGGGTGTCGCCAACCCAAACGATGTGTGCAGGGTTCCCAAGCCCACGATCCGGAAAGTGCCGCTTACACCAAGCCATCGGTTTAGTCTGTCCCAAGCCCACCTGTACCGGGTGCCACTTGGTAGACTACTAACACTACCTACAAACACCAGAAACTAGTTGCAACTCCTGGACAGAGATCAAGTTCATTAATAAGCCGAGAGGGGCACTAAAGCATTCCAATGCGTGGTAGTAGCTGTTCATGGATCACAAACACAGAACTCAGTTCCTGAGGATGTAAGTGCATCTAGTGCCCCTTAGTGATTTTGGTGTATTGAAGAATTATAGGTTAAGTAACTGATGCCTTGGAGTGTACACAGGTCTATAAGTCTATGAGGAGTTTGATATTTACAGAGAAAGTCGAATTCCCTAAAATGAAGTTCTTCGATCAAGACTTTGATATTCTCAAGACTTTCTCAAGACTTTGACAAAGGAAGAAACTGGTGTGACCTTGAAGACTTGATAATCATTCGAGGAATATGAAGCATGAAGACTTTTGTTTTCGTAGTTTCATTATCTCTTTCTTGAGTCATAGGAAACACCGCATCGTTAAAGGGGTCGAGGAAATACTAAGGAAAATTTCCATGTGATGCTCAACTCAAAATCTCTACACCTACCAATCCTTCGAGTGAAGCCATTGGAAATCTCATAAAGTTTAGTCAAATTCTTCAAAGGATGAGACGCAGCTTTTCCGGTCATCGATGACTTTGTTTAATCGAGGAGTTAGGAATTCGCCAAAGGCGAATTGCCTACACAAGGAGGAACATGATAGCCCCGAGGAATTTGAGAGTC
Organism: Aegilops speltoides; assembly: GCA_021437245.1. Taxonomy (NCBI): domain Eukaryota; kingdom Viridiplantae; phylum Streptophyta; class Magnoliopsida; order Poales; family Poaceae; genus Aegilops; species Aegilops speltoides. Next base: position 10,874 of record JAHHZJ010004185.1, on the reverse strand, counting down.
AAATTTCCGATCAAGGTCAGTGCCAGCCGTCCAAAAATATCTTATCCATCTAACGGTCATATCATTGAAGGAAAATCATCAAGTGAGGAAAATCCCAAAACCAAACCCCCACAAACCCAAAGTGATTGAGCATCATCAAGAAACTGATCCGTGGATCCGACGCTTGTTACCTTTGAAGACTGGCTTTTCGCAGGTTAGGGCGCCAAGGTCTAGAGCATCCAAGAGGAATTGTGGATCGCCGAGGACCGAGTCCGGAAGGTTTGGAAGTCACCAAGACTTACCACGAGTAATTGGACGAGGCCTCGTGGGTCTTAGTTCAAGGAGAATATGGTGAGGACGTGTCCCTGAGGCGGCTCGAGATCGGGTGTCCGGATGTGTCCTCGAAGTTTAAATACTCAAATTCCCAACCGACGATAACCGAGACAAAGAGTTGAACTGGTTTACCAAATCATTGTCTTCACCAACCGACCGGGTTCTATTTCCTCAACTCTTTCATTTTCATTATTGTGTTGAATGTTGTTCATATCTCGTTGAAGATTTTGATCAAGACTTTCACAAATTCCTCGCCAATTTCTTTAGTCTGCTTGTCTTCATCTTGCTATCCTGGGTTTACGCTTCCGTACTGTGTTAGTCTTCATTTCATCATGCGACTATGTTTGTATCCCGTTATGTTTACCTCTCGAGTACATATTCCCATAAATAGTTTTTCGCTAAGGAATTTCCTCAAGAAATTCCTCAAAGGAAGAATTCATAAAATCACCTATTCACCCCTCTAGTCGATATAACGACTTTAATTGGTATCGAGCAAGGTACCCTTGTTCTCGGTGATTTTGGTTTAACCGCCTGAGTTTTAGTTATGTCGACCGCAGTATGATCAAGGTCTCGCTGGGTGTCCTACCTTTGATGGAAAGATACCCCTTATCGAAGAACAAGATGCTAATGCATCTTGAGGCAATTGACAATGATCTCCGGTATGTTGGAAAATGGTGTCCCTCTCACATCAAACACCGAACGCCACCGGTGAAGAGATTCAAACAACTCGATTCTCAAGCTTAAGAATATCATATGTGGCCATCCGAGCAAAGGACAAGATGGAAGAGGGAGTGCTTTGAAACCGCTGTTTATCCGGGATAGGGCCCAAAGTAAATGAAGGAGTTTCAACTCAGCGTGACTCTCGGTCGATGTTCTTGGAATCTCTTCAACCGCTTTAAAAGACTCGACAATGAAAATGTTCAACAAACCTTGATCGCCTTCACGACATCTCAAATGAGCTTCAAGCCCTGCACCCGACATCACGATCATGAAGTTGTGAAGAAACCGCGAGATCGCTTGATTCCTCATTTGATACTGGGACGATGATACAAGAACGTGTTGACTACAAGTCGCTTGATCCTCGTTGATATCCTCAAGGCTAAACACTCACGAAGTTCCAAATTTCAAAAGAGAGATCTCTATGGCTCAAACTATGGCAAACCACGGCCTCAAGGCCAAGGTTGTGTCTCGACTCTAAATGTGAGGATTCCGTAGTAGCCTTGGTGATCTCAAGAATCGAGCCAGATCTAGCATCGCTTGTGAAGAAATTCCGAAATTCACAAGACGAGGTCGCTGGAAAATCCTCAAGAGGAAATGACCTCATCCAAAGGACTATAAGAGAAGACTTTGCCACAAATGCAAGAAGCCCGTGACTATATTCAAGATTGTCCTCAGGGGAAAAGGAAATGAAGAAGAAGGAATACAAGGATTACAGCTGATGATAAGAAGAAGAAGAAATCCAAAATCTCCATCATCAAAACACTCAAAGTCCACATCTCACAAGAAGGGCAGCTCCAAGAAGGCTTGGGCATTCATTGGCAAGGAGATGGACTCGTCAATCGAGGAAAATGATGAAGAGGAGGAGTCCAAGAATCGAAGTCCGTGTGGCTAGTCCTGTTCACACTTTCGCCAAAGTCCATCTTCAACACCAAGAAACCGACTCCACCGACAAGCCCGATGAAGATAATGATGGCTACGCCCCACCTATTGCTTCATGGCAAAAGGAGCTAAGGTACTCAAATACAACCTCCGACTCTAGTGAAAATGAATTGATGAGGATCTCAAGCCCAGCTACTCTAAACTTGCTAAAATTGCCGGAAACAACAACGGGCTCTTGAAAAGGTTCAAAACATGCTAGATAAAAGTGATGATATGTTGGGTGAAGAAATGGATCAAGATTAAAGCCTTGACTGAAAATCTCCAGAGACTTCCTAGGTATGATAACCTTCAAGGTCATCATAACTCTCTTATCCGATCATGAGAAACTTTCTTATGAATTTCTTCAAGAAAAGCAAGATCATGAGAAGCTTTCTTGAAGCTCTTCAAAGAAAGGAAGATCTTGAAAAGCTAAGAGTGTGTTATGAAGATCTTCGTAGGAGCGATTCATTACTAGCTCAACAAATCAGCGCTTCACAGAAGAATTTGTCCTCCATGCTTAAAGTGCATTGAACGTGAATCGCTAATTCTTCACCAATGTTCAAATGCTTCAAATGTTACAAATTTTCATCCGCCTCGCTATCACTAATTCCTCATATGAGGACATTGCTATTATCAATGACAATGCAGGTCAAGGAATTGTACATGATGATATGTACAAAAGCCTCAAAGGGCATCGACACTTTGTGATGTGCTCAAAAAGGCATCCTCAAAAAACCCTAGGAAAGAGGGTATTGCCTTTGAGAGGAAACTCAATGCCGATGGAACATATTGAAACCCGAGTAGTATCCCAAAACCTCATGGGTTGTGCAAAGGGACCTCCAGTTGATCCATCTAACTTATCCGCTTTACTTGTGAATCTACTCATTCTTCCGATGAGTCATTTGACTCCAACTATAAACTGTTCAAAAATCGAATGGTGAAGTATTTGCTAGATATGTTGGCACTAATCAAGGAACGGTTCCCCCATGAAGAAAATCGGTTCCCAAAAGCTGTGTTGAAAGTCTTCGTGAATGTTCTCATGACACCACCGTGAAGAACAGAACCCCGATCAAATTCTCACATAGATCAAATTTTCAACCGGATCAAAGTCCTCATATGATTATCATCGTAAATAACTCGCCTCGCAGGTAGAGTTAAGGGCTATGAATATGTGCATTATTCTTCAAACCATTATGTTCATAAGTCCTCAAGAATTACTCTACTTATTCATATGCATACCCTAACCCTCCTATGCTAAGCTTAAATGGTTTGGCATCTTTGCCACCTTTCTCACATGGTGCTCGCAGGATGATGAACCTTTGCCACCCTCCATGTGGGTGGTGAAGAAAATAACTAATCTCTTCCAAGGGTCGTCTCCGACGGTTTCTAACGTCTCAAGAATTTGTGGGACTTGACAAAAATGCCAAGGACGCAGTAATCATGATGAAATGAACTTTCATTTCACACGCCCTCATATCCAGATATGTTTACCGCTTGATGAAATTCATCCGATGAACTTGATATCATATTCTTCACCGATGAAGCATATGAGATTGTAAGTTACACTAATTCATCCGCAGGATGATCAACCCAAAACCACCGAATGGGTCCTCGATAGTGGATGTACAAATCACATGATCGTGACAAGAATCTTTGATGGATGCTCCTTATCACCATCACTCAAGCACATCATCTTTGCCGACAAAGGCAAAAGTCGTATTGGGTCTTGGTAAGGTTTTATCTCTAAGGATAAGCACATGGACAAATTCATGCTTGTTGAGTCCTTAGGATACAATCTCATGTCACCTCAATGCTGTGTGATCTTGATATGGTTGTTGTCTTCGCAAATATCGCTATGTTGTGATTATGGAAGTCGACAATTCCAAAGTCTTCGGCTTTAGGAGAGGAGATCAGATATTGTTGATTTCTACAAGACTACAACCAGCCGGTGTCTACTTGCAAAGCTTCGTAATGGCGGCATCGAATTTGGTCATGCAGCATGAGGAATTTGAACACGCCATAAGAAGAAGCATGTCATTAGCATTGAGAATGTCAAATTCTCAAGGATCACTTATGCGAGCATGTGAAGCCGAAAATGACCAAGGCCAAGCATCCAACGAAGACTATCATGACCACTACCCGCCCATTCAATTGCTTCACATGGACCTTTTGACCTAATCATTATTCAGAATACTAATGATGCATCTTTATATGGTTTTGTCAATGTTGATGATTATTCTCGATATACATGGGTACACATTGTTACTTACAAACATGAAGTGCGGAAGTCTTCAAACGATTTTCCTCAAGGGCTTCAACCAACTTTGGTGTGAAGATCAAGCATATCGGTGACTTGGGAACCGAGTTCAAGAATTCTGGTCTTGATGCCCATCTTGATGAACTTGGTATTACTCATGAGTTATCCGCTTCCCTATACTCCTCGAGAATGGCGCCTGGAGCGCAATAATGTAACTCTTGTTGAGATGGCTCGACTATGCTTGATGAATACAAAACGCCCTTTTGGATTGATGCAATTGATACCGCTCGCCACATCATCAACAGAGTATATCTTCACAAATTCTTCAAGAAGACCGCCTATGAACTCCTCAACGACAAGAAACCCAATGTGAGTTATTTCAAAGTCTTGCTAAATGTTGGATTAGAGATCCTCACCACAACTCTAAATTTGCACCAAAAGCACATGAAGGTTTTATGCTTGGTTACGAAGGACTCGGACACCTACAGAGTCTTCAACATCGCTCTTCACAAAATTGTCGACACGAGATGTGCGGTTCGATGAAACTAATGGCTCGCAAAGAGAGCACCTACCTTCGGTTAGATGAACCAGCACCGAGGATGCTATCAAGCTCAAGGCAACCGAGGATGTCATTCCCATCAAGAATCATCAAGAATTCATTCCTGCTCATGAAGAACGCCGAGCTGATGCACCAAGAACATGATGAGGAAAATGGTGTCAAGAAAATGGATCAAAATCCTCAAGACAAGCTAACTCATCCACGCTGCAAAAGAAGTACAAGTGGAGAAGATCATCGATGACATCAAAGACCAGTCCTCTCCCACCTAAAAGCCTCACACTTATCTAACTTTTGTGGGCACTATGCTTTTGTCTCTATCTCGAGCCCACTAAGGTAGATGAAGCATTTCGAGCCGAGGGATTCAGGCGCAAGAAGAATTACATCGTTCGAAAGTTGAACAATGTCGGAATTGGTCAATCGCCTGATCCTCGCAAGCATAATATCATTGGCATAAAGTGGATCTACCGCAACAAGCAAGATGAAAATGGCCTTGTGGTGAGGAATAAGGACCCACTAGTAGCTCAAGGCTACACAAAGGTTCAAGGAATTGATTTCGATGAAACTTTTGCACTGTTAGACTTGAGGCTATTCGATTTTACTTGCCTATGCTAACCATCATGATATCATCTTATATCAAATGGATTGAAAAGTGCATTCCTCAATGGTGTTGAGGAAGAAGTATATGTTGCTCAACCCCGTGTTTTGAGGATCCCAAGAATCTTGACAAAGTTTCAGACTCAATAAGGCCTCTATGGCCTCAAGCAAGCCCCTTGGGGTATGAACATTGAAGGAATTCTTCAGAAGAATGGCTTCACACCCGTTCACTAACCCTACTCTATTTACTAAATCATATGATGGTGAACTGTTTTGTGCCAAATATATGTTGATGATATTATCTTTGGCTGTACTAACCAACATATAGTGATGAATTTGCCTATATGATGAGTGAAGAATATCAAATGTCTATGATGGGAGAATTGAAATTCTTCTTAGGTCTTCAAATTGCCAAAAAATGGCATATTCATATCTTAGGAGAAATACCTCAAAGATGTAACGAGGAAATTCGCATGCAAGATTGCAAAGGCCAAAATTCCTATGCCCACAATGGCCAACTATGCACTAATGAAAAGGGTATTGACTTTGATCACAAGGTATACCGCCCATGATTGGTTCTTTATTGTACTTATGGCATCTAGGCCGATATAATGCTTAGTGTTTGCGTGTGATCCAACCGCACGGGAATCACACCATAAGGGGAAGCATATTCTTATATCTAGCTCACACCCAACACTAGGATTATGGTACCCCAAGGGCTCGCTTTTGATCTCATTGGATATTCCGACCGACTATGCCGGATCGTGGACCGCAAGTCAACATCTAGCACTTGTCATTTCTGACGATCTTTTGGTCTGTTGTCCTCAAGAAACAAATCCAGATCACCCTTCACGTGAATACATTGCCCGCTCATGTCGGCTCAATGCTTTGGATGAAGCAAACCTCAAGGACTATGGCGCAACGGGAAGAATGTGCCTCCTATGCAAATGAGAGTGCCATCAAGATTGCTCACAACCCGCCAAAGACTCAAGACTAAGCACATCCAGACGCCATCATTTTCTTCGGATCATGTGTTGAAGGGCATATTCCATCGAAGCTTGTGAAGATCAAGAACAGCTAGCCGAATCTTACTAAGCCCTTGGATGAGAAGAGATTTAGCAAGTTGGTGAACTAAATATCTTAGAATCTTTGAATGTTCTTTAAAAGGACACACATCCTAACCCTTATGCGAATTGATGACTTAGATGTGCAACACATGAAGAAACGCTTCAATCAATGAAGAATAACACCTAAGTGTGAAGAAATTAATGAAGAATTGATTCTCTAACCCTACACAATTGACGTGTCCAAATCATCATTCTTATACAAGGGGTTACCCCACCACAAAAGTTGAAAATCTTCAACTGAGTTTTTCCTCATTTTTGAAATTCTTCGCACAAATTATTCAAATTTTGCAAAATCTTCACTATTTCCGGCTTTTTTACATTGGCTTATATATATATATATATATATATGTGAGTTTATGTTTCTCAAAGATTCACTTATTGCTATTTCTTCAAGTCCGATTTCAAGTGAATGTGATCGGACCTTCCCCTCTATGCTATACTCAACCCAATCTATTCACAAATTCTTCATGGCTCGATTGAAACTGCTCAAAGTCTTCACCGTGTCCCGACATAAGAAATTTAATCTAAATTTTTAAAACAAATCTTATCCAGATTTTCGGTTTTATCGCCAAACCGCTCCGCATCCCATGATACATTAGTTTATTCACCCACGATCCTACACGATCTCATCCGACAAGACGGTGACAATATGTGTGAAGAAGAAAGGGGGGCATGTTCGCCCCAAAATCTTCGGGACAGTTTTCACCGTGGCTATAAATACCTCTCCCTTCCTTACTTTATTCACTCTACTCGGCCGCCTCGCCTCAGCCTCCTCAAACCCTAGCGCCACCGCTACTCCATCCGCCGGTGAGGAAGAGCTTCACGCCGACTCGCCGCGTCAGATTGCCACGGCAGAAATTTCACTCCGCTTATAGCTGCTCTCCGCCAAGTTAGGGCGTGAGATCTAACATGACTAACTTCACCATGGTTCATCTCTGCTCGTGTGTTCTTCGCTCGTAATTAAAAGTCATTTTTATTACTCACTTTGCTTCTCAAATCTTTCAAAATCTTCAAAGGTGCTTTATTCTTCAAATCTTCACATATGAACACCTCACACACTATATGCTCTTGATTTATCTCTACATTCATTTCTTCAAGATTCCTCAACAGCGGATTTTCAATCGCATAACTCGAACCTAAGACAAAACGCTTAGTGAAATTCCTCAAGGCTCAACGGTCAAATTCTCAAAACTTGTTCCTTTGAAAATCGTCGAGAACGATATGACCTCTCCAAATTCTCGCACCTACACTGCTCAGTACTCATGTCCGCCCAATCACTAGGTTCTCATCAACTTAACTCATTTGCCTGCCTCAAGAAAAACTGCATACTTCTTCGAGTGTTCTATTGTTCAAATTCCTCATCCAAGAAAATGGCGTAAGGCAAGAGACCGCAGAAGGAGGAAAGAAACCGGAGGTCATGACCGCTTTTGAGATCCCTCGATGAAATATACAAAGATTATCGACACCGATGAAGCCACGCTTGAAGGAGACTAAAAATCAGCAAGTGCGATCCGAGGATAGAACGAAGATGGGCACGAGAATGGAGGAATATCGCTATGTTACTCCCAAGTACATGAAGAAATTCACCTTAAACCCTCCATGCCCAAGAGATCCATTGGCACCGGCTGTTCGATCCCACCAAAGATCAAGCGAGGAGGACTTTCTCAAGAATGGTCCAGCGCCAAGCCAAATTGGCAAGACAGCCAAGGAGGCAAGTGAGGAAATTCAATGAGGATTCTCGTCACATTATCGTACGAGACCTCGGTCAAGCCGAGGAAATCAATGTCAAGAAGCTCGCTCGCAAGCCAAATGCTTCACCATCAAGACTCACGGCCAGCTCTCACCACCACGGAATTCCTCGATCACGCACGCTTCCTCAAAATCCTCAGCAGCTCCTCCAAGTCCTCAACTCCTATGCATCCGCTACCGCCAAAGGACTCGTGGTTTTCGATTGCTTCGTGTCTCAAGAAGTTCCTCACCTGCACTCAATGTCCTCATCAGCCCCACTCCGAAGACAAAGCAATCGCTGACGCGTCCTCGCCAAGTCCAAGAAAGAAACAGTTGCCTTCAACGTCGTCTCCGATGATGAAGCTTCGATGAAGAACTTGCGTAAATCATCGAGACAGATCGACAAAGGCCGCTAGAGCCAAAGGAACAATCGCCTCGCTTTGGATCCAAGAAGATCCTGACTTCATCGACGGCGGCATCAGACCCAAACACTCCCATACCTGATCGCCATCGACTCTGGTCAAAGTCATATGTCTGAACCATTTCATCGCAAGAGAAATGGAAATTTGAAAAGGCTCGTGAGATAAAGAGAGCACAAGCCGTAAAGGAGAAGCTTCGAGGAAGAACATCGCAACCTCGACTCAAGAACTTCTAAAAGCTCAATCTAAAATCCAAGCCCTCAAAGAAGGATTTCGATGCTTATAATGCTGATTGGCAAGGAGCTAAGGTGTGATTCACAATTTGACGAAGAAAATGACAACTGCTGCAGCCCCATCGCAATAAGAACATCCTCAGTGAAGACTCGCCAACCTGCTGAAGAACATGCCAAGATCGCGATGACTTTCACTTCGCCGATGAGAATACAAGTTCCGGGCTGATGACTCTATTCTAGCCCGAAGAAATTCCTGTGGCATCCACTAGTGGTGCACCAAGAAATCAAGAGATTAGGGCAATCGCACATGGCCATACCAAGAAATCGAACCTACGCCCTCAGCTCCTCCCGCGCCAACACCAACTCCAATTCTTCCTTTCGCTATGAAGTGAAGAAGACAAAGGCTGCAGAACGAGCTGCAAGTGAAGAAGAGGAAGGCATCACGGCCAAATTCTTCGCGCGAAGAAAATCAAGCCAATGACCAGCTCACTTGAAAATCCCATTGATGCCGCTCCCATTTCCTCCATGTCGCCTAAGGAAATTGTTCCTTATGGAGAAGACTACAAGATCCCAAGCGGATCTCGATGAAGATAATCAATCTGCTACCTCGTAACAGTTTGATGAAGAAATTGAAGTGGAAGCATTCCTTCACCGCACAGCTTCTCACCAGCCTCACAACCGAAGAAGCTGGTGTTGAGGAAATTGAAAAGAAGATGAAGACGTGATATTGGATGCACTACACCGTGATGAACGATGACTTTTGGGAAAGTCAGATGCCAATACTCCTCTTCATCCGATTCAACAAATTCTCCCCGCTACAACGCTCAATTGGGCTCAAGAAACTCATCCCACATCGTCGCTCATGAAGAAATTCCACCCTTAGGTCAAGAACTTCACATCCCCAAACCGACAAGAAGAGGAACCAAAATTTCACCAAGAACATGAGATCGTGATTCCGAGGTTGTGCCGCAAATCACTAACATTCCTCCGCCAAACCAAGAATCCGCTCAAGCAAGCAAAATTCAAGGCTGAAGACTTTTCTCGAGCATGTGTTCTTCATGCCATAATCCATATGACTGCCGCATGAGGAAAAGACGCCGACTCCTACCAAGCCAACTTTACCTCGGTTTTGACAAGGACAAAATCTTCATATGAGCATATTCCTATGTGGATATGGAATCACCCCTGCTTCGAGCACCCCGAGTTATTCACGATGTAGGGCTATAACGACCGAATCCTGGATCGAATGAAGAAGTCATTCTTCGCCTATGCCACTGCATATCACAAAGGATGTTGAAGATGTCAATTCATGGGTGCTGATTGATGACGGAAAACACTCACTACAAGGCACCAAAGAATGAATTGCTTCGGTCCTTCCTCTTGATCCTCCCCATGAAAGTGCATTTGCATCTACAATGACCGGAGGAGACATTATATGCAAGTGCTCATGAAGCCTTTAAGCCGTGGCAGCCCTCAACCAAATTCCCACAAGGAATTGTTGTATGTGCCGACCCATCAATTCGATTAACACAATGAGTCCCATCAAAGGCCAACCAAATGATGAAGATATCGCTGGCATCTTGAAGAACATGTTTTCAACATCATTCATGGCATCCCAACTTCCATGATTTCTTCATAGGACTGCAATTTCAATGCACCTTTGAGCAAGCCCTAGCCCTTTATTATAGATTATAAGGGCAAGACTTCCAATTAAAGGGCACTCCCATGGTGTATTTCCCTAAGTCCTCTTTACCGGGCCATCTCCGATATAAGGGCAAGGCACCACGGGATTGATGAAGGACTCGCCCATTGAGGTAAATTCCGTGTAATCTTCTCCACCAAACATTCCCAACACATATCGGAAAATACCCTAAAACGCCTCCAACAAAACCTGTTGAGATTGTCAGAGTTTGCCTTCCAATTAAGAATCAAAAGGGTAAAGCCAATTTTGCGCAATTCTTCACCCTAAACATAAGAAAGAAGAAAATCAACTACTTCAAAACCCAA
>JAHHZJ010004183.1:0-12137 GCA_021437245.1 Aegilops speltoides | reverse complement strand
AACTTCAATACCTCGCCGAAATCTTGTGCCCCAAGACAATGCCTTCATCGACCATAAAGTGACACTTTTCCCAATTCAGACGAGACTAGTGTCTTCAAGATCTCTGCAAAACTCGATCAAGGTTGCTCAAACAATCATCAAAAGAGGATCCATAAATGGAGAAGTCATCCATGAATACCTCACAAATCTTTTCACAAAAATCAGAGAATATAGCCATCATGCATCTTTGAAAGGTAGCAGGTGCATTACATAAACCAAAAGGCATACGTCTATAAGCAAAAGTACCAAAAGGGCAAGTAAAAGTAGTTTTTGATTGATCCCCACTGACACAGGTATTTGATTGAAACCAGAGTAGCCATCTAGAAAGCAGAAATGAGTGTCTTTGGATAGTCTTTCTAGCATTTGATCAATAAAAGGTAAAGGGTAATGATCTTTCTTAGTAGCTTTATTTAATTTACGGAAATAAATTACCATCCTATAACCTGTAATAATACTTTGCGGGATTAATTCATCTTTATCGTTAGGAACAACTGTAATACCTCCCTTTTTAGGAACACAATGGACAGGGCTTACCCAATCACTATTAGCAACGGGATAAATTATACCTGCCTCAAGGAGCTTTAGTATCTCCTTTCTTACCACTTCTTTCATTTTGGGATTCAGTCGTCGTTGAGGATCTCTAACTGGTTTGGCATCGTCCTCCAATTTAATTTTGTGTTGGCATAACGTGGGACTAATGCCCTTAAGATCATCCAGAGTATAGCCAATAGCAGCTCGGTGCTTCTTCAGAGTTTTCAATAATCTTTCTTCTTCTTGCTCTGAAAGGTTAGCACTAATAATAATAGGATATATTTTCTTTTCATCAAGATAATCATACTTAAGATTATCAGGTATTGATTTGAGTTCAAACACGGGATCACCCTTGGGTGGAGGGGGATCCCCAAGAATTTCTACGGGAAGATTATGTTTCAAAGACGTGTTCCTGCTTAAGGAACACTTCATCTATTTCCTTCTTACCTTCATAAACATATCATTTTCATGGTCTAGCAAATATTGTTCTAACGGATCAGTAGGAGGCACAACAATGGAAGCAAGACCAATAATCTCATCTTTACTAGGTGGTTCCCTATCACGAGGTTGTCTACGAAACTTAGCAAAATTAAACTCATGAGACATACCATCTAAGCCAACGGTGACAGTATCTTTTTCACAGTCAATCTTAGCACTAGCTGTATTCAAGAGGTCTACCAAAAATAATGGGACAAAAATCATCTTGTGGGGAACCGAGAACAAGAAAATCAGCAGGGTATTTAGCCTTCCCACACAAAACTTCAACATCTCTAACAATCCCAACTAGTTTAATGGTATTCCTATTAGCAAGCTTAATGGTAACATCAATGTCTTCTAATTCAATGGGTGCAATGTCATGCATAATTACTTGATATAAGGTATAAGGTATTGCACTAGCACTAGCACCCATATCACATAAGCCATGATAACAATGATCTCCTATTTTAACAGAAATAATAGGCATGCCTACGATAGGTCTATGTATCTTAGTATCTGGTCTAGTAATATTAGCAGTTTCATCACAGAAATAAATAACATGCCCATCTAAATCATCATCCAAGAGATCTTTAACCATAGCAATACTAGGTTCAACATTGATTTGCTTAGGAGGTGTATAAGTCCTAGTATTACTCTTACGAACAACAGTCAAAGTTTTAGCATGATCCTTTATCCTAACAGGAAAAGGAGGTTTCTCAACATAAGTAGTACGAACAATAGGATCACTATAGGTAATAGTCTTTTCTTCAACTGTAATAGGTGCAACTACTTTCACTTCAACAGGAGGATTATATTTAAACCACTTCTCTTTAGGGAGGTCAAGGTGAGTAGCAAAAGATTCACAGAAAGAAGCTACTATTTCAGAGTCAAGTCCATACTTAGCGCTAAATCCACGAAAATCATCGATATCCATAAAAGATTTAACACAATCGAACTTAGGTGTCATACCTGACTCCTTACCATCGTCGGAACCCCAATCTTCAAAGTTGCGTTTAATTCTTTCCAATAAGTCCCATTTGAAATCAATAGTCTTCAGCATATAAGAACCAGCACAGGAAGTATCGAGCATGTTACGATCATTAAGAGAAAGCCGAGCATAAAAGTTTTGAATAATCATTTCCCGAGAGAGCTCATGATTGGGGCATGAATATAACATTGATTTAAGCCTCCCCAAGCTTGAGCGATGCTTTCTCCTTCGCGAGGCCAGAAATTATATATGTAATTACGATCACGATGAACAAGATACATAGGATAGAACTTCTGGTGAAATTCCAACTTCAATCATTTATAATTCCAAGATCTCGTATCATCACATAGCCTATACCATGTCAATGCATCTCCCATCAAAGATAAAGGGAAGACCTTCCTTTTGACAACATCATCGGGAATACCTGCAAGCTTAAATGATCCACAAACTTCATCCACAAAGATAAGGTGTAAATCGGGATGCAATGTTCCATCTCCTGCAAATGGATTAGCTAGTAGTTTCTCTATCATACCCAAAGGAATCTCAAAGTAAATATTTTCAAAAATTTCAGTAGGTTGAGGAGAAACTCTTTGCTCTTCTGGTCAGGGTGACGATACCCCGAACAAGCCCCTCAAAGGATTAGTTTGCATAGTGACAAGTAACAGAAAATTTCAGCACAATATATAAATGTTTCCTTACCAAGTTCCACTCACCAAAAGCGCTACACTCCCCGGCACCGACACCACAAAAGAGTCTTGATGACCCACAAGTGTAGGGGATCTATCGTATTCCTTTCAATAAGTAAGAGTGTCGAACTCAACGAGGAGCAGAAGGAAATGACAAGCGGTTTTCAGTAAGGTTTTCTCTGCAAGCACTGAAATTATAGGTAACAGATAGTTTTGTGATAAGATAAATAATAACGAGTAACAAGTAAATAAAGTAAATAAAGTGCAGCAAGGTGGCCCAATACTTTATGTAGCAAAGGATAAACCTGGAAAATTGCTAATAATGAGAAAGGAGCTCCCGAGGACACATGGGAATTATCGTCAAGCTAGTTTTCATCATGTTCATATGATTTGCGTTCGGTACTTTGATAATTTGATATGTGGGTGGACCGGTGCTTTGGTACTGCCCTTACTTGGACAAGCATCCCACTTATGATTAACCCCTATTTCAAGCATCCGCAACTACAAAAGAAGTATTAAGGTAAACCTAACCACAACTTTAAACATATGGATCGAAATCAGCCCCTAACGAAGCAACGCATAAACTAGGGTTTAAGCTTCAGTCACTCCAGCAACCCATCATCAACTTATTACTTCCCAATGCCTTCCTCTAGGCCCGAATAATGGTGAAGTGTCATGTAGTCGACATTCACATAACACCACTAGAGTAAAAGACAACATACATCTCATCAAAATATCGAACGAATACCAAATTCACATGACTACTAATAGCAAGACTTCACCCATGTCCTCAGAACAAACGTAATTACTCACAAAGCATATTCATGTTCATAATCGAGGAGTAGTAATATGCATTAAGGATCCTAACATATGATCTTCCACCAAGTAAACCAATTAACATCAACTACAAGGAGTAATCAACACTACTAGCAACCCACAGTACCAATTTGTGGTTTTGATACAAGATTGGATACAAGAGATGAACTAGAGTTTTGAGAGGAGATGGTGCTGGTGAAGATGTTGATGGAGATTGACTCCTCCCGATGAGAGGATCGCAGGTGATGACGATGGTGATGACTTCCTCCCGAGGGAAGTGTCCCCAGTAACAGCCCACCGAGCCCTAGATTGATTCCACCAGGTTCCGCCTGTATGGCAGAGTTTCGTCCCGTAAGCTTGCCCACCATTTTTTCCAGGTAAAAGCCCTCATATGGCGTAAGATGGACACGGGGCCACCAGGGGGCCCAGAGACAGGGCGCCAGGGGGCGCCCACCTCGTGGACAGGGTGTGGGCCCCCTAATTTATTTCTTCCGCTCAATAATTCTTATTAATTCCAAAAATAGGTTTCGTGGAGTTTCAAGATTTTTGGAGCAGTGTAGAATAGGTTTCAATGTTTACTCCTTTTCCACCTGCATTCCAAACGCAAGATTCCCTCTTCATGGTAAACCTTGTAAAATAAGAGAGAATAGCCATAAGTATTGAGATATAATGTGTAATAATAGCCCATAATGCAATAAATATTGATATAAAAGCATGATGCAAAATGGACGTATCAAGCATGCGTAGTAGTACTTTGCTTCGAGGGCAAGTAGACTTTTGCAATAAGTATATGAGTTCTTTATGACTAATGTGAGTCCATGGATATACGCACACTCATCCTTCCACTTTGCTAGCCTCTATTATACCGCGCAACTTTCGTTGGTATCATGAACCCATTATTTACCTTCCTCAAAACAGCCACCATACCTACCTATTATGGTATTTCCATAGCCATTCCGAGATATATTGCCATGCAACTTTCCACCGTTCCGTTTATTATGACACGTTCCATCATTGTCATATTGCTCTTTGCATGATCATGTAGTGGACATCGTATTTGTGGCAAGGCCACCTTCATAATTTTCATACATGTCGCTCTTGATTCAAAGGTATATCCCGCACACCGCCAGAGGCATTAATATAGAGTCATATCTTGTTCTAGCTTTGAGTTGTAATTCTTGAGTTGTAAATCAATAAAAGTGTGATGATCTTCATTATTAGAGCATTGTCTCAGTGAGGAAAGGATGATGAAGAATATGATTCCCCCACAAGTCAGGATGAGACTTCGGACTTTACAAAAAGAAAAAAAAGAAAGGCCAAAGAAAAAAAAGGAAAAAAAAGAAGAAAGGCCAAAGAAAAAAAGAAAAAAGGAAAATAAAAATAAAAAAACAAAATGAGAGAAAAAGAGAGAAGGGACAATGCTACTATCTATTTTTCCACACTTGTGCTTCAAAGTAGCACCATGATCTTCATGATAGAGAGTCTACTATGTTGTCACTTTCATATACTAAGTGGGAATTTTTCATTATAGAACTTGGCTTGTATATTCCAATGATGGGCTTCCTCAAAATGCCCTAGGTCTTCGTGAGCAAGCAAGTTGGATGCACACCCACTTAGTTTCTTTTGTTGAGCTTTCATATATTTATAGCTCTAGTGCATCCGTTGCACGGCAATCCCTACTCACTCACATTGATATCTATTGATGGGCATCTCCATAGCCCGTTGATACGCCTAGTTGATGTGAGACTATCTTCTCTTTTGTCCTCACAACCACCACCTTATACCACCATAGTGCTATGTCCATGGCTTGCGCCATGTATTATGTAAGGGTTGAAAAAGCTGAAGCGCATTAAAAGTATGAACCAATTGCTTGGCTGAAACCGGGGTTGTGCATGATGGGACTATTTTGTGTAATGAAAATGAAGCATGGCCTAACTATATGATTTTGTAGGGATAAGCTTTCTTTGGCTATGCTATTTTGATAGGACATGCTTATTTGTTAGTATGCTTCGAAGCATTATTATTTTTATGTTCTATAAGCTTTTATCTTGAATCATTTGGATCTGAACATTCATGCCACAATAAAAAAATTACATTGAGAATTATGCTAGGTAGCATTCCACATCAAAAATTATGTTTTTATCATTTACCTACTCGAGGACGAGCAGGAATTAAGCTTGGGGATGCTTGATACGTCTCCAACGTATATATATTTTTGATTGTTCCATGCTATTATATTACCCCTTTTGGATGTTTATGGGCTTTATTTTACAAATTTATATCATTTTTGGGACTAACTCATCGATCGGAGGCCCAGCCCGTATTGTTTTTTTTGCCTATTTCAAGATTTCAAGAAAAGGAATATCAAACGGAGTCCAAACGGAATGAAACCTTCGAGCGTGATTTTTGGAACGAACGTGATCCAAAGGACTTGAGTGCAAGTCAAGAAGCAGCCGAGGCGGCCACAAGATAGGAGGGCGCGCCACCCCTCCGAAAGGCCCTGCCTTCTGGGCCCCCAGGCCACCAACGCATTTCTTCCTCCTATATATGCCTACGCACTCAAAACATCCAGGAGCCAACGAAACACAATTTCCACCACCGTAACCTTCAGATCCGCGAGATCCCATCTTGAGCCTTCACGGCTTCACGGAGGGGGAATCAACCACGAGGGCTTCTACATCAACACCATAGCCCTCCGATGAGTTGTGAGTAGTTTACACAGACCTTCGGGTCCATAGTTATTAGCTAGATGGCTTCTTCTCTCTTTTGGATCTCAATACAATGTTCTCCCTCTTGTGGAGATCTATTCGATGTAAACTCTTTTATGTGTGTTTGTCAAGATCCGATGAATTGTGGGTTTATGATCAAGTTTATCTATGAGAAATATTTGAATCTCCTCTTAATTCTGTTATGTATGATTGAGTTATCTTTGCAAGTCTCTTCGAATTATCAATTTGGTTTGGCCTACTAGATTGATCTTTCTTTCCATGGGAGAAGTGCTTAGCTTTGGGTTCAATCTTGTGGTGTCCTTTCCCAGTGACAGCAGGGGCAGCAAGGCACATATTGTATTGTTGCCATCGAGGATAAAAAGATGGGGTTTATATCATATTGCTTGAGTCTATCCCTCTACATCATGTCATCTTTCTTAATGCGTTACTCAGTTCTTTATGAACTTAATACTCTAGATGCAGTGTGAGTCGGTCGATGTGTGGAGTAATAGTAGTAGATGCAGCGTGAGTCGGTATACTTGTCATGACGTGATGCCTATATACATGATCATGCCTAGATAATCTCATAATTATTCACTTTTCTATCAACTGCTCGACAGTAATTTGTTCACCCACCATAATACTTATGCTATCTTGAGAGAAGCCTCTAGTGAAACCTATGGCCCCCGGGTCTATCCTTTATCATATAAGCTTTCAATCTACTTTTATTTGCATCTTCACTTTTTGCATCTATATTATAAAATACCAAAAATATATTTATCTTATCATACTATCTCTATCAGATCTCACTTTCGCAAGTGGCCGTGAAGGGATTGACAACCCCTTTATTGCGTTGGTTGCGAGTTCTTTGTTTGTTTGTGTAGGTGACCTTGGTTCTCAAAAACTGAGGGAAATACTTACGCTACTATTGTTGCATCACCCTTTCCTCTTCAAGGAAAACCAACGCAAGCTCAAGACGTAGCACTTATCACACCCGATCATCACATGGTGTCTCGGCACGACGAACTTTCACAATGGTGAATACTTAGGGAGAACACTTATACCTTGAAATTTAGTGAGAGATAATCTTATAATGCTACCATCAATCAAAGCAGAATAAGATGCATAAAGGATAAGCATCACATCCAATTAATATAAGTGATATGATATGGCCATCATCATCTTGTGCCTTTGATCTCCATCTCCAAAGCACCGTCATGATCACCATCGTCACCGGCGCGACACCTTGATCTCCATCGTAGCATCATTGTCGTCTCGCCAACTATTGCTTCTACGACTATCGCTACAGCTTATAATAAAGTAAAGCAATTACAGGGCGATTGCATTGCATACAACAAAGCGACAACCATATGGCTCCTGCCATTTGCCGATAACTCGGTTACAAAACATGATCATCTCATACAATAAAATATAGCATCATACCTTGACCATATCACATCACAACATGCCCCGCAAAAACAAGTTAGACGCCCTCTACTTTGTTGTTGCAAGTTTTACGTGGCTGCTACGGGCTGAGCAAGAACCGTTCTACCTACGCATCAAAACCACAACGATATTTCGCAAGTTAGTGCTGTTTTAACCTTCACAAGGACCAAAGCTAGTCACACTCGGTTCAACTAAAGTTGGAGAAACTAACACCCGCCACCAATTGTGCAAAGCACGCCGGTAGAACCAGCCTCGCCAGAAGCGCACGTAATGTCGGTTCGGGCCGCTTCATCCAACAATACCGCCAACCAAAGTATGACATGCCGGTAAGCAAGATGACTTGTATCGCCCACAACTCACTTGTTTTCTACTTGTGCATATAACATCTACGCATAAACCTGGCTCGGATGCCACTGTTGGGGAACGCAGTAATTTCAAAATTTTCCTATGATCACGCAAGATCTATCTAGGTGATGCATAGAATCGAGAGGGGAGAGTGTTGTCTACGTACCCTTGTAGACCAAAAGCGGAAGCATTATCACAACGGGGTTGATGTAGTCGTACGTCTTCACGATCCGACCGATCCTAGCACTGAAGGTACGGCACCTCTGCGATCTGCACATGTTCAGCTCAATGACGTCCCACGAACTCTAGATCTAGCTGAGGTCGAGGGAGAGTTTCATCAGCACGACGCATGGCTTCACCTAAGCACCGCTACGATATGATCGAGGTGGATTATGGTGGAGGGGGCACTGCACACGGCTGGGAGAGATCAACAGATCAACTTGTGTGTATAGAGGTGCCCCCTACCCCCGTATATAAAGGAGCAAGGGGGAGGCTGGCCGGCCCCTTGTGGGCGCGCCAGGAGGAGGAGTCCTCCTCCTAGTAGGAGGACTCCCCTCTTTCCTACTCCTACTAAGAGGGGGAAAGGAAGGGGGAGAGGGAGAAGGAAAGGGGGGCGCCGCCCCCTTCTCCTAGTCCAATTCGGACCAGAGGGGGAGGGGCGCGCGGCCTGCCCTAGTCCAGCCCTCTCTCTCTCCACTACGGTCCATAATGCCCACTATTTCTCCGGGGGGGGTTCCAGAACCTCCCAAGACTCCGTTTTCTAAAACCACCCTAACACTTCAGTGTCCGAATATAGTCGCCCAATATATCGATCTTTATGTCTCACCATTTCGAGACTCCTCCTCATGTCCGTGATCATATCCGGACTCCAAACTACCTTCGTACATCAAAACACAAAACTCATAATACCGATTGTCACCAAACTTTTAGCGCAAGGACTCCTACGGGTTCGAGGACTATGTAGACATGACCGAGACACGTCTCCGGTCAATAACCAATAGCGGAACCTGGATGCTCATATTGGCTCCTACATATTCTATGAAGATCTTTATCGGTCAAACCGCATAACAACATACGTTGTTCCCTTTGTCATTGGTATGTTACTTGCCCGAGATTCAATCGTCGGTATCTCAATACCTAGCTCAATCTTGTTACCAGCAAGTCTCTTTACTCGTTATGTAATGCATCATCCCATAACTAACTCATTAGTCACATTGCTTGCAAGGCTTATTGTGGTGTGCATTACCGAGAGGGCCCAGAGATACCTCTCCGATAATCGGAGTGACAAATCCTAGTCTCAATCTATGCCAACTCAACAAATACCATTGGAGACACCTGTAGAGCACCTTTATAATCACCCAGTTATGTTGTGACGTTTGATAGCACACAAAGTGTTCCTCCGGTAATCGGGAGCTGCATAATCTCATAGTCATAGGAACATGTATAAGTCATGAAGAAAGCAATAGCAGTAAACTAAACGATAAAGTGCTAAGCTAACGGAATGGGTCGAGTCAATCACATCATTCTGCTAATGATGTGATCCCTTTAATCAAATGACAACTCATGTCTATGGCTAGGAAACTCAACCATCTTTGATCAATGAGCTAGTCAAGTAGAGGCATACTAGTGAAACTATGTTTGTCTATGTATTCACACATGTATAATGTTTCCGGTTAATAAAATTCTAGCATGAATAATAAATATTTATCATGATATGAGGAAATAAATAATAACTTTATTATTGCCTCTAGGGTATATTTCCTTCACTTCCCCTGGCCCGCTAGTTCAGGGCACATTGGCCATCCTCTCCCACCCCATATCGACATCAAACCCTCGCCCCCTCCCCCCGATCGCCCATTTCTGGTGCCTCTGCCAGCAGCCGGTGCCGACACACCTCCCCCAACGCCGCCACCTCCCATGTTGCCGCCGGGGCACCGAAGCTTCCCACCCCACCCCCGACGCCGCCGCGAGCAGGAAGCCGCCTCCCCGCCCCGGCCAGCTCCTTCGTCCGACAATGCCCGCTACCTCCCCGCCCTGGCACGCTCGTCGGACGCCGCTAGGACAGCCACCTGGTCCAAGGGAGGTGCGCGTCTCTTCACCGGACAGCTTCTTCGTCGATGCCTGCAAGTTGTTCGACACTTTGCCAAGATACAAAATGTACTCCGCCGACGAGTTATTTTTCCACAATTTCCTTTGCGACTCCGACGATTCCTCGTCCAATGATGAGGAGGAGATCTTGGCTGCCATGTTGGTCTATGACCACCTTAATAGGCGACGGCCGTTGTTCCATGGCTCGATCCCGTGGCACCTTCCGGTGTTGAATCGCAACTGAGAGAGCGGTCATTTCCTTCTTTAGAAGGACTACTTTGACACAACCAACCTATTGTTAAACATCAGAAATTACGGCGGCGTTTCCGTATGGTTAGGCATCTTTTCAACCGTATTAAAGAGAGGATGGTTGGATACGATAATTATTTCGAGTGCAAAGAGGATGCCCTTGAAAAGATTGGCTTCTCATCTTATCAGAAATGCACTGCAGCTATCCGGATGCTTGCATACGGAGTGCCCGGTCATCTCATTGATGAGTACGTCCGTATGAGCAAGTCTACATGCCTAGACTCCATGTACAAGTTCTGGAAGGCTGTGATTGATGTGTTTGGCCCTGAGTACTTGAGAGAGCCGACTCCTCAAGATACAACCCGCTTGTTGGCAATGAATGCCGGCAGGGGTTTCCCAAGGATGCTTGGCAGCATGGACTGCATGGACTAGGAGTGGAAGAACTGCCCTTATGCTTGGCAAGGGCAGTATAAGGGCCATGTCAGGGCTTGCACTGTCATACTTGAGGCGTGGCCTCACAAGATCTTTGGATCTGGCACCCTTTCTTCAGCATGACCGAATCGCACAATGATATCAACGTGCTTCGTGTTTCCAAGGCTTGCCGAAGGCAACAGCCCGCCGGTGAATGTTACCATCAACGGCCACTACTACGACAAATGATACTACCTAGGTGACGGCGTCTATCCTCAGTGGACCACTATTGCGAAGACAATCCCCAACCCCGTCGGAGAGAAGAGGAAAATATTTGCCCAAGAGTAAGAGAGTGCTAGGAAGGACGTTGAGCGTGCCTTTGGTGTTCTGCAATTTCGATGGGGCATCATTCGGTATCCTGCTAGGACTTGGAGCACCAAGAAGTTGTGGGAGGTGATGACTACTTGTGTGATCATGCACAATATGATCGTAGAGGATGAGCATCCGAAACGTATCTATGATCAAGGGTTTCAGTTGCAGGGTGAGAATGTTGTGCCTGAGCATGGAGGAGCAGCAACATTTGCACGGTTCACCCAACTTCATCATGAAATGCGTGATTGGAAAACTCACATGCAGCTGCAAAATGATTGGTTTATGTGGGCTCATGTTGGCAACCAATAGATGTATATTTTTTTCACATGTATTTGACATAATTTAATTTTTATTCGGCTTATAAAACTATGATAAATTTATTTGGTTGTGAAACTATACTATTTTTGTCTACTTGTGAAACTATGCAAAATGTGCGCATATTTATTGAAAAGCGGCAGCCAGCCTGCCACACCGGCAAATATGGGACGGTGCGTTGGGCGCGCTGCCAACCCAAATGATAAACAGGGCGGACGCCGAGCGAGCGACCGACCCAAACAGATAAAAGGCAGACAAAATTTCCATCCGTTTGGTCGGCGCGTTGGAGTTGCTCTAACCTGCCGGAGTGTAGGTGTTGTTAGTGATAAATTGTTGGTTTGTCTATCAGCAATCAGACCCGAGGTTTAAAACTCGTATGATGATTTATTTTAGTGAGAAAATTCATTTTTGTCGCTAGTGACATATGATGACTCCATATCTATGACTAGTCTTTTGTTGGTGATGGTGCATATGTACAATCAAGGATTAATCCTTGCTAATGTGGCTCTTACTTTTGGCAACCGCCTCTTGTTTAACCACCTTTTTTTGCGAGGGAGTTTAACCACCTTTTACTAGGGGTATATATACCCCCAGATTTATCGGTGAAAGCGAGTGTTGTATTATTCACTTTCTACATTCCAAAACATATAACTAGTGGGCAATCCT
>JAHHZJ010004179.1:0-10540 GCA_021437245.1 Aegilops speltoides | reverse complement strand
CTTCACCCTGCCTCTTGGATGGCTACTTATCATGATACGATTGCTATGCCTCTTTCTAGACCTATATCAGATCACCTTCCATGTGTTATCAAAATTTGGACTTCCATCCCAAAGGCCGGGTCTTGATTTGAAAATTACTTGGTTAAAGCACTCGACTTTAAAGAGGTTATTCTGCAGCTTGGAATATTCCTGGGTAATCTTGATGCACAAAAAGCCTAAATGCAAAGTTCAAAAATCTTAGAAGGGCTCTCAAACTTTGGGCCAAGAACCTATCTTGCCTAAAATCCAAAATTGCTGCCATTAATGAGGTTATTTTCTTGTTTGACTTGTTTGAGGAATTCAGAGATTTGGGTGATTTTGAGTGTAATTGCAGGGTGATCCTAAAAGAACAATTGCTCTTGTTACTTAAGAACCAAAAAATCTATTAGAAGCAGAGAGGTAAAATCAAAGGTGTTAAGTTTGGTGATGAAAACAGCAAATTTTTCCATACAAAGGCTTCTATAAATCATAGGCATAATTACATTGCTATGCTAAAAAATGAGGATCAAGTGGAAATCACAGACCATGCAGGTAAAGCTGCCCTGCTGTGGAATGCCTTCAAGAGTAGATTAGGAAGGTCAGAGCAAACCACCATGCACTTTCATTTGCCTACTCTTCTGCAACATCAAGCTAGTCCTTGGACTTTGAACAGCTGGAAATTCCTTTCAGAGGAAGAAATCAATGATGTTGTTAAGCAATTGCCCGTGACAATGGAGCGCCTCGATCGGCTATATCTCCCGTGTCGAAGCCGACTTAGAGCATAACCGCATTGAAAGCAATGTCATAAGTGAGGTAATCTTCACACAACCCAAGTAATACATAAGGAAAGAGATACATAGTTGGCTTACAATCGCCACTTCACACAATTACATGAATAAAGGATTACATCATCCAGATACAATCAAGGTCCGACTACGGAACCAAAATAAAAGAAGAACCACAAATGCATAAAGGTCCCCGATCGACCCCAACTGGCTCCACTACTGATCAACTAGAACGAAACAACACAAAGGGCAAGATCTTCATCGAGATCCTCTTTGAGCTTGGTTCGCACCGCTCGTAACATAGGCACCGCAAACTGGTTTTGAAGTATCCGTGAGCCACGAGGACTCAGCAATCCCATTACCATGGGTATCAAGACTAGCAAAGCTTAATGGGAAAGGAAGGGGGGGTAAAGTGGTGAGGTTGCAGCAGCGACTAAGCATAATATGGTGGCTAACCAACGCAAATAAGAGCGAGAAGAGAACAAGCGGAACGGTCGTGAAGCTAGCAATGATCAAGAGGTGATCCTGAACACCTACTTACGTCAAACATAACCCAGAAACCGTGTTCACTTCCCGGACTCCACCGAAAAGAGACCATCACGGCTACACACTCGGTTGATGTATTTTAATTAAGGTTAACTTCGGTTTTCTACAACCGACATTAACAAATTCCCATCGCCACATAACTGCGGCACGGCTCTCGAAAGTATAAACTCTAGGGTGTCCCAACTTAGCCCATGACAAGCTCTCGCGATCATCGAAGGAATAGACCTTCACCCAGAAGACCCGATCGTCTCGAATCCGGTACATCAAGACATTTCGACAATGGTAAAACAAGACCAGAAAGCCGCCGAATGTGCCGACAAATCCGATAGGAGCTGCACATATCTCGTCTCGGGCACACCGGATTGTCCAAACTTCCGTATGCCAGCCCAGAGTTGCACTCGGTCACCGTCGACGGTTTGGACCAACACTCACGACGAGCACGGCCGGGGTAAAATAAGATGACCCTCAAGAGCACGACTCCCAAGGGAAAAAAGGGGCTAGGTGAGGCAAATGGTAAAAGTCAATGTTGGGCCTTGCTGGACAAGTTTTATTCAAAGCGAACTGTCAGGGGGGTCCCATAAACCACCCGACCGCGTAAGGAACACAAAATCTGGGAACATAACACCGGTATGACGGAAACTAGGGCGGCAAGAGTGGAACAAAACACCAGGCATAAGGCCGAGCCTTCCACCCTTTACCAAATATATAGATGCATTAATAATATAAGAGATATTGTGATATCCCAACAAAACCCTGTCCACCATGGAGAAATCTTCAACTTCACCTGCAACTAGCAACGCTATAAGAGGGGTTGAGCAAAAGCGGTAACATAGCCAAACAAAGGTTTGCATAGGAAAGGTGTCAAAGGTTAGGGGTTCATGGCAATTTGGGATGGCTTGATAAACAGGTAATAGGTAGCGCAGCATAGCAATAGAACGGAACAACTAGCATAGCAATGATAGTAGTGAGATCAAGGGTAGCGGTCATCTTTCCTGAAATCCCGCAAGGAAGAAGAACGAGTCCATGAAGAAGATGAAACCACGAAGACGAACCAAGCGGAGACGAACGAATCCTCACGATCGCAACGAAACGGGAACTATCGATAAGAAGCACACAACATAGTAAACACACCACACATGAACAAGACATGATGCACAACAAGCATGATGCATGACAAAGCTACGTGAAGCTACTCATGGCAAGAGATGATGCATACAAGACCAACACATCAAAGCAAGTTTAAATGAGGCCGGAAACAACATATAACAATTCCGGTAAGTCCTCATATGCATATTTCGAAATTGGTCCAGAACTGAATAAACCTTATGTTGAAGTTGTTAAATAGCAAGTTAAAGATCACCAAGATGATCTACACGAAATTCTGGTCAAGTTACATATAAAGTTCATTAGATTCGGAGCTACGGCCTAGACGATATGAGCAAAACAAGTTAAACATGGCATTGATGCAACATGCACCCAAATATCAAGCAAACACCTCAAAACAAGGATGCAACATGATAATATGAAACTATATGCAAAATCAAGCAAGTTTCATATAGCACACACTCAAAACGGAGCAACGGTGCAACACCCACACACTATACAAGTCATAGCAACAATCTGTCCATAACAGCAACTAGGCATCTTACAAGCGTCAAAACAATATGCTACAGCACCCCAACATAATAACAAAAGGCATGGGCATGAAGTACAGGTAAAGCATAACAAAACATGAACACTGAGCTATCTCCAGAAACAACTAGAACATGCTCAAAATGACATGGAGATATTGCAAATAATAACAGTTTCAGACTTTAGTAGAAATAACATCAGGTTGCAATGTTTAGAGCAAGCAAACAACATGTTACAGGAACTTATCATGGCAAACAAAGGCATGGAATGATACTATTAAATGCATAGAACAATAGTCCCTTACTGACCATAAGCCAAAAAGGCATAGAAAATATGATGGCACCCATGTAAACATGGCAAGTTATATTACAGATTCATACATGGCAGAAACAACAATAAGTAGGCATGTTCGTGAGCTTAAACCACTCACCACAGAGCAATACATGGCATGGGAACGCAACCAACAGTAATAAGGCATGTTTATGAAGCTAAGCATGGCAAGAGCAAGTTCATAGCATACACGGATCAACTACAACGACCTCGTGAAAATTCAATCTCATGCAAACAATCTGTCAGGAAACATTTTCAAGCAAAAGTAGAGCACAAAAGTGACATGCTAGACTACTCCATAAATGCCAACAAAGGCATGGATGGATAGAGCACATCCATATGTTCAAAACACCCTTACTGATCATGCTCAAAAAGGGCATAGATCTCTCTGTAACAACATGAACATATGGCATAAAAATAACAGCAGGACATGTCTTAGTGAAAACACTAAGTTCCTGAAATCGGCAACATCATCATCCCTAGTTTGCATGCTTGTTCTAGTTACCACGTAGATCACAAAAATACATGGCATACACCCCTGGAAAGATGGCATGGCATAGTTCAACATTCATGTAGAGCTCAACCTCATAGGATGCACACATCAATCATGGCAAAAATGATAAAACAGCAAGTTATAACAGTTTCAGCAGATTAACATCAACATGCACTCTTCCAACAGCATTTCGGGCATCAAGATGAGCCCAAATTAAAATGCTGCAATGGAATGAAATGAAGTACTCGTCAAGGCGAACAATTTGACATATTACACGTGCAAAACAGAGCTACGGATGCAGAGATGTGATGCAATGAAAATGGCATGTTTATAATAGAATTCTGGGACTTGGTGGGAAAACGGGGTCAACCTCTGGATTTGCACGGATATTGATGCGGCGGCGGATCTCGCCGGAATCCCGCCGGAGTTGGACGTGGGGGACGCCGAGACACGGAGGTGGCCGAGGCGCCGGAGGGTCGGGTCGCGGATCCGGCAAGAGGGCGCGGGCGAGGGCGGCGGAGCTGGCGAGCTCGACTCGGCGAACTCCCGCCGGACGGCGGCGAGGACGAGGCTCGGACGGAGGAGCGCGTGGCGCTGGGAGGGCGGAGGCGCGACCGGCGGCGCGGATCCGGCGGATGCCGGCCGGCCGGCAGCGGATCGCGAGCGAGGCGGCGCAGACGGTCGCCTGGCGCGCGGTTCCGCTGCGAGGACGCCGGCGGAGCGGCGGAGGCGGGGCGGAGCGGCGGCGGAGGCTGCGGCGGCAGGACGGTCGAGCGGCGGGGCACGCGGGCCGGAGGGCCCGTGTGGCGGCCGGGCGGCGGGCGACGCGGCGCCACGCTGGCGGACGCCGATTGGTGGAGGGCGGCGAACGGTGACGGGCGCGCCGATTGCAGGTGACGCGCGTGCACGCTCGCGCGGCGGACACGTCCGGCGGAGAGGGAATTTTAGGGTTTGATCTGCGCGAAATTCGGGGAGGTCTAGTTTTATAGGTAGAGGAGCTAGGAGAGTCCAAATGAGGTGCGGTTTTCGCCACGCGATCGTGATCGAACGCCAAGAGCATGGAGGGAGTTTTGTGGGTTTTGGGCCACTTTGGAAGGGTGTTGGGCTGAAACAAAGAGGGCTTTACGGTTACCGTTAACTGTGAGTACCAAACGACCTCCAAATGGCACGAAACTTGACAGCGGTTCACCGGTGCTATACCAAGGCCGCTGACAAACCTCGGCCATTCCAGAAAGTTCAATACCCACACACGAAAAGAGAGAAGAGGGAGACGCGAGGGCATAGGAGTGCCGGATTGCAAAACGGACAACGGGAAAATGCTCGGATGCATGAGACGAACACGTATGCAAAATGAAATGCACATGATGACATGATATGAATGCAGATGATGACATGGCAAAGTGCAACACACAAGCACATGACATGGCAACGACGGAGAATAATGCAGGACACTGCGCGATCGGATCCGGGCGCTAAACACTCCACCACTACGAGAGGATCTCGCCCCGAGATCTAGGATGGCACCGAGGAAAAGGAAGAGGAAGAGGAGAGGTAAAACTAAGTTGCTTCTTCGACAAACGAGTGAAACCATGAACCTTGAGATGTTGAGCAATTTAAAAGAAAGAGTATAACAGAGATGAACGAGATTGCGAACAATCCGTTAGAAAAGAGGAACAAGGAACATTACAAGAATTTGACGGTTGCCAAGACACGATTCAAGAGTTTAATGGACAAGGTAGAATTCGAAACCACTCCGGTTAAAACAAGATGGGAGAGGAAGAAGATTGAAATAATTTGGGCAAAGACTCGAGAAAAGGGAAGAAAACTTGATAAGATGAAAAGATATGGAAGAGATGACACAACACTCCGGTTAAATGGACAATCAAGAAAAGAACATGATCCTCACAATTCGAGATGATTAGTGAAGAGAGCAACATCACCATGCCTCCGGAAGAACGAAAAGAAGATAGATCATTGGAATAAAAGAACAGAGAAGAAAATGCCAACTTCTTCCACAAATGAGCTTGGAAAGCATCCTTGCAAAGAAGAATTGAACGGAGTTGTTGGAAAACCAACAACGAAAAGAATAAGCTTGTAGTGGGCTTATGGAAAACATCACGAGACTATGAGGTGACAACCGGCCACTAATGGAAACCATTGATTTGATTGAGAGCAACAAAGAGATGAAAAACTGCTTTCGGCCGAGAGGATAGGAGAAAATTTGGATCACTGATAAACACCATAATAGCAACATTCCTTAGGGAAGGCTTTAGGTGAAACATGACACAAGATGACTCCAACGAAGAGATTGGTGGATTTAAAGTACCTCATTCTTGACAACATATGAATCATGAAGCACGAAGGAATTGTCAAGAATGACATAAAGACCTCAAAAGATAATGGAGAAGAATTGCAGTTTGGAATGCAAGATGAAGAATACTTGAACTCCTCAAAACAAAACATGTGTCGAACACCATGTTAATTTTGTGTATAGCTTGAGGGTCATAACTTCAAGAGAAATCTTGAAGAACAATTGAAGAATGAAAAGAATCTTGACTAACCACCATGAAGAAACTCCGTATTAAAAGGATGGTGGAAAGAAGGAGAAGTTGAAAACACAAGGTGTAGCCTTGCAATGATTTAGATGGATCTCCGTGATAATTAGAGCTTGGAACACCGGAAAAGAGAAGATGAAATAAATGAAATCGAGAATTTTAAGGGCCTCCGAATAAAGAATTAATCACTTGGATGAACAAGAATAAGAATTATGTTATGCTTATCCTTCACCAATTAAATTGATGACAATCAACGGATTTGGCATACTACTTATTCCGTAGAAAGGATTAAGATAGATATGGCGCAAGCTTGGGAAGGTCTTCAACAACCACCGTAGGATTTGGAAAGAACAAATGAATTGATATGATAACAAAGAAAGAGAACTCTTGAACGAACCACCATAAGAATTGAAATTGAACGTAGCAAATGCACAAATCACCGGGAAGAATTGCAAAATGAATGAAGATACTTGAGGGTATTTAGATACAAATGAATGAATGGATCACGAGCTGATTAGAGAATACTTGAATGATGCACTCGTATGATTTGCGTAACGAGAGCTGAAAGCTGAGAATGAGTAATATTCGAAATGATGGCCTTCGGATGATCGAGAAAGGAAGCAACCCTTGAAATGCGCGGATGGCGAAAAGAATTCTCACAATCGAAAACAATTATGAGGATAGCATGAAGCTAGAACCAAGAATATTCAAGATAATGGATCACGATTTAAGTGAAATCCTTCTTCGGTCTTCAAATGTTGAGAATGACAACGAGAAACACCACCAAGAATTATTGAGGCACACCGAAGCATCAAAAGCGAAGAGGTTGAGCCAACTATGAAAAGAATTTGAAAGATCTTGGAGAAAAGCATTTGACTAATGATAACTCATTCTTACGCCAAACTTGGAGAAGAATTTAGGATAGCTCGGGAAAATAGAAGAGTTGGGTAAGATCCGAAAAGACCTGGGTTAGGGCCCATCGAAAAGGAACACCGCTGAAATGATATTAAAGAGAGATTGCACGTTGAATTAAATGGCTTGAATGAGATACCAATCTCGAAAGAGCTTGAACGAATGCAGAATGGAAACACAAATCTTGTCAGATATCTTCAGCACTCAAGAACAAATGAATAGGAAGAAGTAGAATGATAATGAGGTGCACCGGTATGAGAAGACATTGAAATGAGGAAAAAGGTATGATCAACAAAACTTGACTTAATCCACGGAGAAGAGAAAAGAATGAGGAAAGACTGAACTAGAAACTGTTGAGCATCTTCATGGAAAATCACCGGATAAGAACATTGATTGAAAAGAATGAAGAGACTTCACATGAATAAATGGATACTTGATTAAGAAATCTGTGTCCTTGAAGAAAAAGGGTGGGAGGACGGAAAAACAAAGGCAACTTGGGAGATGAACAAACACCGCTTGAGAAGAAATGATAATTGGTCTTGCTGATGTTGAAGTGATCGGATCCACTTGAAGAGAAACACGCCGTTCAAAAGGATTGACATGACAAAATCAATGATCAAAAGGATTAGTATCCACATAGCAATATGAGAACACCGCTCAGAAAAAGTATGGATTCAACATTTGACTTCAAGCAACTCAATACCATAATAAAACAAAACAAAGGATTTGGCTTGCGAATAAGCGGAACAAATACATATGATAGAGATTTACCCAATCCCATATCATGCATCCGCGGAAAGATATTCTAGGAGCTACTTGAATTCCCACCTATAAACGCTGAAACTTTCGGTTATGCAATCTGGTGTTGGGGATACAGGAAGCAATATATCTCACCCAAACTAACAATACCTACATCAAGCTAGATCCATTCGTCAACACATAACCAAGAAACCTTCGAAAACGCTCTACCTCAACCTTCAAAAGCATCCGTTATACGAGTCATGGCAATACTCCGTACTCACCTCAAGATCTGGGTTATCGGGTTATCTCACCAACAACTGCATAAAAGAGATTTTCGATGTCGGATTAAACTCGTATTCCGAATCTGCAACGATAAAATTATGACGACAACACCTCGAGCTCAACTCCCCGGACACCTCCGCTAGAAAAACCCCTGCCGACGGGAGGCACCAAGACAATGTTGTCATCATAAAACCATCGAACGATTCTAAGATACCAGCGTGATCCTAAAAAAATTTAGTGAAATTTGAGAAGAGAAGAGTCAAAACTCTATGTCGGATACCTCACCAGAGCGAGGAAGGGACCGAGGAGTAAAAGAATTCCTAACTCTCGATATATATAATCCTAAATGACTCAAAACATTTTTCTAGACACAACTCGCCGCTAAAACGATCAAGGGGGCTCCTAAGGTCGGGAAGGCTCGATACCAACTTGAACGCCTCGATCGGCTATATCTCCCACGTGTCGAAGCACGACTTAGAGGCATAACCGCATTGAAAGCAATGTCGCAAGTGAGGTAATCTTCACACAACCCAAGTAATACATAAGGGAAAGAGATACATAGTTGGCTTTCAATTGCCACTTCACACAATTACATGAATAAAGCATTACATTATCCAGATACAATCAAGGTCCGACTACGGAACCAAAATAAAAGAAGAACCACAAATGCGACAAAGGTCCCCGATCGACCCCAAATGGGCTCCACTACTGATCAACTAGAACGAAACAACACAAAGGGCAAGATCTTCATCGAGCTCCTCCTTGAGCTTGGTTGCGTCACCTGCTCGTAACATAGGCACCGCAAACTGGTTTTGGAAGTATCCGTGAGCCACGAGGACTTAGCAATCCCATTACCATGGGTATCAAGACTAGCAAAGCTTAATGGGAAAGGAAGGGGGCTAAAGTGGTGAGGTTGCAGCAGCGACTAAGCATAATATGGTGGCTAACCAACGCAAATAAGAGCGAGAGAGAACAAGCAAACGGTCGTGAAGCTAGCAATGATCAAGAGGTGATCCCGAACACCTACTTACGCCAAACATAACCCGTAAACCGTGTTCACTTCCGGACTCCACCGAGAAGAGACCATCACGCTACACACTCGGTTGATGTATTTTAATTAAGGTTAACTTCGGTTTTCTACAACCGGACATTAACAAATTCCCATCTGCCACATAA
This sequence comes from Aegilops speltoides, assembly GCA_021437245.1. Lineage (NCBI taxonomy): Eukaryota > Viridiplantae > Streptophyta > Magnoliopsida > Poales > Poaceae > Aegilops > Aegilops speltoides. The sequence continues at coordinate 1,070 of JAHHZJ010004179.1, read as the reverse complement.
CCGCAGGCACGGCTCTCGAAAGTTTAAACCTCGAGGGTGTCCCAACTTAGCCCATGACAAGCTCTCGCGATCATCGAAGGAATAGACCTTCACCCAAGAAGACCCGATCGCCTCGAATCCCGTACATCAAGACATTTCGACAATGGTAAAACAAGACCAGCAAAGCCCGAATGTGCCGACAACCGATAGGAGCTGCACATATCTCGATCTCGTGGCACACCGGATTGTCCAAACTTCCAGAGGCCAGCCCAGAGTTGCACTGGTACACCGGCGGTCGACGGTTTGGACCAACACTCATGACGAGCACCGCCGTGGAGGTAAAATAAGATGACCTCGAGAGCGCGACTCCCAAGGGAAAAAGGGCTAGGTGAGGCAAATGGTAAAAGTCAATGTTGGGCCTTCTGACAAGTTTTATTCAAAGCGAACCGTCAGGGGTCCCATAAATCACCCGACCGTAAGGAATGCAAAATCCGGGAACATAACACCGTATGACGGAAACTAGGCGGCAAGAGTGGAACAAAACACGTGCATAAGGCCGAGCCTTCCACCCTTTACCAAATATATAGATGCATTAATAATATAAGAGATATTGTGATATCCCAACAAAACCCTGCCCACCATGGAGAAATCTTCAACTTCACTCGCAACTAGCAACGCTATAAGAGGGCTGAGCAAAAGCGGTAACATAGCCAAACAAAGGTTTGCATAGGAAAGGTGTCAAAGGTTAGGGTTCATGGCAATTTGGGATGGCTTGATAAAGTGTAATAGGTAGAGCAAGATAGCAATAGAACGGAACAACTAGCATAGCAATGATAGTAGTGAGATCCAGGGTAGCGGTCAGCTTGCCTGAAATCCCGCAAGGAAGAAGAACGAGTCCATGAAGAAGATGAAACCACGAAGACGAACCAAGCGGAGATGAACGAATCCTCACGATCGCAACGAAACGGGAACTATCGATAAGAAGCACATAACATAGTAAACACACCACACATGAACAAGACATGATGCACAACAAGCATGATGCATGACAAAGCTACGTGAAGCTACTCATGGCAAGAGATGATGCATAC
>JAHHZJ010004168.1:0-13599 GCA_021437245.1 Aegilops speltoides | reverse complement strand
AAGGAAGGTAAAGTGGTGAGGTTGCAAAGCAGACTAAGCATATATGGTGGCTAACATACGCAAAAGAGAGCGAGAAGAGAGCAAACGGAACGGTCGTCAACTAGCAATGATCAAGAGGTGATCCCGAACACCTACTTACGCCAAACATAACCCGTAAACCGTGTTCACTTCCTGACCACGAGAAGAGACCATCACGGCTACACAAGCGTTGATGCATTTTAATTCGGATCCGTGTCAAGTTATCTACAACCGACATTAACAAATTCCCATCCGCCACATAATCACGGGCACGGCTCGAAAGTTTATACCCTCGCAGGGTGTCCCAACTTAGCCCATGATAAGCTCTCGCGATCAACGAAGGATATTCTTCTCCCAGAAGACCCGATCGCCTCGAATCCTTTACAAGACATTTCGACAATGGTAAAACAAGACCAAAGAAGCCGCCGATGCGCCGGCTAATCCCGATAGGAGCTGCACATATCTCGCTCGTGGCAACACCGATAGGTCACCACGAGTAAAACCATCCTCGAGTTGCTCTAAGGTGGCTCCCGCAGTCGCTTCGTTCGCACCAAGACTTAGACAAGCAATCGCCCGGGGCTAAATAAAGATGACCCTTGGGTTAATTACTCCCAAGGAAAGGTAGGTGGTGGTGAGGCAAATGGTAAAACCAAGGTTGGGCCTTGCCGGAGGAGTTTTATTCAAAGCGAACCGTCAGGGGGTCCCATAAATCACCCGACCGTAAGGAATGCAAAACCGGGAACATAATACCGTATGACGGAAACTAGGGCGGCAAGAGTGGAATAAAACACTGCATAAGGCCGAGCCTTCCACCCTTTACCAGATATATAGATGCATTAATAATATAAGAGATATTGTGATATCCCAACCAAAATCCTGTCCACCATGGAGAAATCTTCAACTTCACCGCAGCTAGCAACGCTATAAGAGGGCTGAGCAAAGCGGTAACATAGCCAAACAACGGTTTGCTAGGAAGGGTGTCAAAGGTTAGAGGTTCATGGCAATTTGGGAGGCTTGAAGAGCAAATGATAGGTAACGCAAAGATAGCGATAGAACGAAGCAACTAGCATAGCAATGATAGTAGTGAGATCCAGTAGCGGTCATCTTGCCTGAAATCCCGCAAGGAAGAAGAACGAGTCCATGAAGAAGATGAAGCCACGAAGACGAACCACACGTAGACGAACGCATCCTCACGATCGCAACGAAACGGGAACTATCGAGAAGAAGCACACAACATGGTAAACACACCACACATAGACAAGACATGATGCACAACAAGCATGATGCATGACAACGCTAGATGAAGCTACTCATGGCAAGAGATGATGCAAACAAGAACAACACATCAAGGCAAGTTTAAATGAGGCCGGAAACAACATATAACAATTCCGGTAAGTCCTCATATGCAAATTTAGAAATTGGTCCAGAACTGAATAAACCTTATGTTCAAGTTGTTAAACAGCAAGTTAAGATGCACCACGATGATCTACACGAAATTCTAGTCAAGTTACATATAAAGTTCATTAGATTTGGAGCTACGGCCTAGAAGATATGAGCAAAACAAGTTAAGCATGGCATTGATGCAAAATGCATACAAACATCAAGCAAACACACCAAAACAAGGATGCAACATGATAATATGAAACTACATGCAAAAACAAGCAAGTTTCATATAAAGCACACTCAAAACGGAGCAACGGTTCAACACATGCACTCTATACAAATCATAGCAACAATCTGTCCATAACAGCAACTAGGCATCTTACAAGCATCAAAACAACATGCTACAGCACCCCAACATAAGAAAAAAAGGCATGAACATGAAGTACAGGTAAAGCATAACAAAACATGAACATTGAGCTATCTCCAGAAAAGACTAGAACATGCTCAAAAACACATGGAAAGATTGCAAATAATAACAGTTTCAGACTTATCAGGAAACAACATCAGGTTGCAATGTTTAGAGCTATCAAACAACATGTTACAGAACTCATCATGGCAAACAAAGGCATGGCATGAATCTAATAGCATAGATCAAAAGACCCTATCGACCATGAGCCAAAAAGGCATAGAAAATATGATGGCACCCATGTAAACATGGCAAGTTATATTACAGATTCATACATGGCAGGAACAACAATAAGTAGGCATGTTGGTGAGCTTGAATCACTCACCACAGAGCAATACATGGCATGGCAAGGCAACCAACAGTAAGAAGGCATGTTTATTAAGCTAAGCATGGCAAGATCAAGTTCACAGGGTGCATGGATCACTAGGAAAACACATGGAAACAACTGAACTTAATGTTAACAGGCTGATAGCAACATTATCAAGCAACTTTGGAGCAAGATAACAACATGCTACAGCAGGCTATAATTGCAACCAAGGGCATGAATGGATAGATCAAGACATGTAGATCAAAACATGTTTATAGAACATCTCCAGATTATGCATAGAATGATTAGTAGAAGTATGTTTACATAGCAACAAAATATAATGTAACTGTCAGAAAACAAAGCAAAGAAGTACCCTCCTTAACAAGCTCGATGCACCCAGACACAACTCACAAAAATACATGGATGGCACCCCGAAAGATGGCATGGCATAGATCAACATACATGTAGACATCAACCTCATAGGATGCACACATCAAACATGGCAAAATGACAAATGAGCATGTTATAACAGCCCAAAGAAAGTTAACATCAACATGCACTCTTCCAACAAAGATTTCGGCACCAAGATGAGCTCAAATGAAAATGATGCAATGGAACGAAATGAAGTACTCATTGAGGCGAACAATTTGACATATTACACGCACGAAACGGAGCTACAGATGCAGAGATACAATGCGATGAACATGGCATGATAATGACAAAATATTCGGGACTTGGCAGTTTTTATGAAAAAAACATGACGGGCGCAGGATAGCTAAAATCGCACGGGGCGGAGGATAGGGGGCTGCTCACCCACGGGCTCGCCCATGTGAAGAGGGGGGTGTGGCAGGCCGGAGGGTGAAGCTGGGCTGGGCCGCTGCTGGAGGAGTTTTTATAGGTAGAGGGAGTTAGGAGAGTCCAAATGAGGAGCGGTTTTCGGCCACGCGATCGTGATCGAACGACTGAGAGCATGGAGGGGAGTTTGCTGGGTTCTGGGCCGCTTTGGAAGGGTTTTGGGCTGCAAGACAAAGAGGCTTTTTGCGGTTACCCGGCTAACTGTTGAGTATCAAACGACTCCAAATGGCACGAAACTTGACAAAGCGGTTCATCGGCTATACCAAGGCCGCTTGGCAAACCTCGGGCCATTCCGAGAAAGTTTAATAACCGCACACGAAAAGAGGCAAAAGGGGAACGCCGGAGGACATAGGAGTTCCGGATTGCAAAACGGACAACAGGGAAAATGCTCGGATGCATGAAACGAACATGTATGGGAAATGAAATGCATATGATGACATGATAAAATGCAACACGCAAGCAAATGACATGGCAACGACGGTGAATGACTGGCAGACACCTGGCGCATCGAATCCGGGGCATTACAACACTCCTCCACTAACAAGAGATCTCGTCCCGAGATCTTAGGACCGAGACGGAAGAGAAAAAGGATGAGGTGAAACAAGAACTCAAGAGAAGACGCAAAGAATCGAGAGCACTCGAGAAGAAGAGAGGAATGACGAGAATGACGAGAATCGAAAGCTCACTGAAACAGATAGACTATGAAATCACTCGTTCTAACCGGAGTGGTTAGAATGAGAAAAGAAACGAATAAGACTGAAAGGATTTAGGTAGCACTCCGGCTGAAAATGGGAGGATTAGAACGAACTTGAGAGGATGGAATGGTACTTGATGAACTCTTGAAGAATGAATTAAATCATGAAGAATCGCCATGAAGTACTCCGGTAAAATAAAGGATGATGAGATAGAATGAAGGATGAAAGAATAAGATGAGCCTTGTGATGATTTAGATGGAGGTTCCGACGAAATGACCGAGGAAATATGAACTGCTGAAAAAAAGATGAAAACACTTGTAGCTAGAATTTATTCATCAAGAACAAACTCCAAAGGAAGGATTACTCACTTGGATGAAATAAGAATAAGATTTATTGTATGCTTATCCTTCATCAAATTAAATTGATGACAAGCAATGAATTTTGCATACTACTTATTCTTCTTGAAAAGGATTGAGAAGTGACATATCGCAAACTTGAGAATGTCTTCATGAATCACCGGTAGGATTGGAAAGAACAAATGGATTTAAATGATGACAAAGGAAAAGAATCTGAATGAACCACCGTAAGAATTTAAAATGACTGACGAAAGAGAATGAATTGTCGGGAAGAATTAGAAGAACAAATATGCTAGAGGGGATTTAGATGCAAAAGAATAAAGAGATCATGAGCTGATTATGAATACTTGAACGAAGCACCGGAAGAATATTGAGATGAACGAAGGGGCACGGATATGGAGTAACTGGAGAACGAATTTGAAAAAAAACTTAGCGCGGAGAGATATTCCGAAAGGATGGCCTCCGGATGATCGAGAGAGAAAGCAACTCCTGAACTGCTCCGGATGGATGAAAAGAGTTTGCATGACTTGAAACGATTTGATAGGATAACACCGAGCAAGCACCGCAAATCTCCGTGAGAACGGACAAGATTTAGAGGAAAAACTCTTCTATATTTGAATGGCAACGAGAAAACACCACCAAAATTACTGAGATACTCCGGGAGAATGAAAAGCAAAGAGGTTGAGACGACGATGAAATGATTTGAAATCGATCTTGGAGAAGGCATGTGACTGATGAAATCCATTCTTACGTCACACTTGAAAAGAATTTAGAATAACTCCGGGGGAATCAGAAGAGTCAGGTAAGATCCTGGGAAAATACCTGTGGGTTAGGACCCACTAAAAGAAAAACACCGTTGGAAAGGAATGTTGAAGAGGTAGATGATGCACCGGAACAAATGAAATATTTGAATGAGGTGACAACCTCGAATTAATTGGAACACAGCATTTAATCTCCGAGATGTCTTGAACACTCCTAAGGATAAATCAAGCGAGAGGCGAACGAACAGGGAAAAACACTTGAGCTGAGGGAAAGATTGAAGAGGCTCTGCACGAATGAAATTGATGCTCGAAACAGACTCAAACTCCGGGAAGAAAAAGGGTGGGAGGGCGGGAAAAACAAAGGCAACTTGGAAGAGGAAACCGACGAATATCTTGAAGAGAAAACACCAGTTGGAATAATTGAGGAAAGAAAGCAAAGACTTCGCACGAGTAGGATGGATACTCGATTATGGACTCCGGTTCCGAGAAGAAAAGGGTGAGCGGGTGGGAAAAGAAAACAACTGAGGATTGAACTCAAAGATGAAGAGGCTCGAGTCAACTTGACGAGAAATGCACCGGATAAAAGAGCTGGGGAACAACGATCGGAAAACTAACTGCATGAACCTAAAGAAAAATTTGAAGGGGAAGAGGAGTAATTCAAAACACCTACGTCAAGATTCCTTACCAGAGCGATGAAGGGGCAGAGGAGTAAAAAGAATTCCTACTCTGCGATATAACTAGACTCAAAATAGTTTTCTAGACTCAACATCGCCAAACTACACGATCAATCAAGGGGGCCTTAAGGTCGGCCGAGGCTCGATATTAACTTGTTACGCCTAATATGCACCCTATCCAAAAGGAACTCAAGGTCCCACCAAGGATAGACCCGATATTGGAACGCTTTTGCAAGGTGGATATCATTACATCAACATTACATAATAGATGGGGATACATACATAAGGCATACAATGCCACACTAATACAACATCGCAATACATAAGAGCAACATCCGACTACGGATGAAACACAAACAAGCTCAAACGACATCCACCTCGCTAGCCCAGTGCCGCCGACCGAACCTATCCCCGATCAAGAAGAAGCAGAAGAAGAACTCCAAAACAAGCAAACATCGCCTCGGCCAAGATCATCGCACAACCTGTACTGCAACTGTTGTTGTAGTAATCAGGAGCCACGAGGACTCAAAGAATCCCATTACCATGGGTATCAAGACTAGCAAAGCTTAATGGGTAAGGAAGGGGTAAAGTGGTGAGGTTGCAGCAGCGACTAAGCATATATGGTGGCTAACATACGCAAAAGAGAGCGAGAAGAGAGCAAACGGAACGGTCGTCAACTAGCAATGATCAAGAGGTGATCCTGAACACCTACTTACGTCAAACATAACCCAGAAACCGTGTTCACTTCCTGACCACGAGAAGAGACCATCACGGCTACACAAGCGTTGATGCATTTTAATTCGGATCCGTGTCAAGTTATCTACAACCGACATTAACAAATTCCCATCTCGCCACATAACCGCGGGCACGGCTCGAAAGTTTATACCGCAGGGTGTCCCAACTTAGCCCATGATAAGCTCTCGCGATCAACGGGATATTCCTTCTCCCAGAAGACCCGATCACCTTGGAATCCCGGTTTACAAGACATTTCGACAATGGTAAAACAAGACCAACAAAGCCGCCTGATGCGCCGACAATCCCGATAGGAGCTGCACATATCTCGCTCGTGGCAACACCGAATAGGTCACCACGAGTAAAACCAGCCTCGAAGTTGCCCCGAGGTGGCCCTCGCAGTCGCTTCGTTCTGACCAACACTTAGACAAGCATCGCCCGGGGCTAAATAAAGATGACCCTTGGGTTAATTACTCCCAAGGAAAGGTAGGTGGTGGTGAGGCAAATGGTAAAACCAAGGTTGGGCCTTGCCGAGGAGTTTTATTCAAAGTGAACTGTCGGGGTCCTATAATTCACCCGACCAGTAAGGAACGCAAAATCCGGGAACATAATACCGTATGACGGAAACTAGGGCGGCAAGAGGAACAAAACACTGCATAAGGCCGAGCCTTCCACCCTTTACCAAATATATAGATGCATTAATAATATAAGAGATATTGTGATATCCCAACCAAAATCCTGTCCACCATGGAGAAATCTTCAACTTCACCTCGCAGCTAGCAACGCTATAAGAGGGCTGAGCAAAGCGGTAACATAGCCAAACAACGGTTTGCTAGGAAGGGTGTCAAAGGTTAGAGGTTCATGGCAATTTGGGAGGCTTGAAGAGCAAATGATAGGTAACGCGAAGATAGCGATAGAACGAAGCAACTAGCATAGCAATGATAGTAGTGAGATCCAGTAGTAGCGGTCATCTTGCCCGAAATCCCGCAAGGAAGAAGAACGAGTCCATGAAGAAGATGAAGCCACGAAGACGAACCACACGTAGATTTAACGATCCTCACGATCGCAACGAAACGGAACTATCGAGAAGAAGCACACAACATGGTAAACACACCACACATAGACAAGACATGATGCACAACAAGCATGATGCATGACAACGCTAGATGAAGCTACTCATGGCAAGAGATGATGCAAACAAGAACAACACATCAAGGCAAGTTTAAATGAGGCCGGAAACAACATATAACAATTCCGGTAAGTCCTCATATGCAAATTTCGAAATTGGTCCAGAACTGAATAAACCTTATGTTCAAGTTGTTAAACAGCAAGTTAAGATGCACCACGATGATCTACACGAAATTCTAGTCAAGTTACATATAAAGTTCATTAGATTTGGAGCTACGGCCTAGAAGATATGAGCAAAACAAGTTAAGCATGGCATTGATGCAAAATGCATACAAACATCAAGCAAACACACCAAAACAAGGATGCAACATGATAATATGGAACTACATGCAAAAACAAGCAAGTTTCATATAAAGCACACTCAAAACGGAGCAACGGTTCAACACATGCACTCTATACAAATCATAGCAACAATCTGTCCATAACAGCAACTAGGCATCTTACAAGCATCAAAACAACATGCTACAGCACCCCAACATAAGAAAAAAAGGCATGAACATGAAGTACAGGTAAAGCATAACAAAACATGAACATTGAGCTATCTCCAGAAAAGACTAGAACATGCTCAAAAACACATGGAAAGATTGCAAATAATAACAGTTTCAGACTTATCAGGAAACAACATCAGGTTGCAATGTTTAGAGCTATCAAACAACATGTTACAGGAACTCATCATGGCAAACAAAGGCATGGCATGAATCTGCTAATAGCATAGATCAAAAGACCCTTACTGACCATGAGCCAAAAAGGCATAGAAAATATGATGGCACCCATGTAAACATGGCAAGTTATATTACAGATTCATACATGGCAGGAACAACAATAAGTAGGCATGTTGGTGAGCTTGATTCACTCACCACAGAACAATACATGGCATGGCAAGGCAACCAACAGTAAGAAGGCATGTTTATTAAGCTAAGCATGGCAAGATCAAGTTCATAGGGTGCATGGATCACTAGGAAAACACATGGAAACAACTGAACTTAATGTTAACAGGCTGATAGCAACATTATCAAGCAACTTTGGAGCAAGATAACAACATGCTACAGCAGGCTATAATTGCAACCAAGGGCATGAATGGATAGATCAAGACATGTAGATCAAAACATGTTTATAGAACATCTCCAGATTATGCATAGAATGATTAGTAGAAGTATGTTTACATAGCAACAAAATATAACAGAATCTGTCAGGAAAACAGCAACAGCAAGTACCCTCCTTAACAAGCTCGATGCACTCAGCACACAACTCACAAAAATACATGGATGGCACCCCTGGAAAGATGGCATGGCAAAGATCAACATACATGTAGACATCAACCTCATAGGATGCACACATCAAACATGGCAAAAATGACAAATGAGCATGTTATAACAGTTCCAACAGGTTAACATCAACATGCACTCTTCCAACAGCATTTCGGGCACCAAGATGAGCTCAAATGAAGATGATGCAATGGAACGAAATGAAGTACTCATTGAGGCGAACAATTTGACATATTACACGCACGAAACGGAGCTACAGATGCAGAGATACAATGCGATGAACATGGCATGATAATGACAAAATATTCGACTTAGCGCTTTTATGAAAAAACATGACGGGCGCAGGATAGCTAAAATCGCACGGGCGGAGGATAGGGGTTGCTCACCCACGGCTCAGCCCATGTGAAGAGGGGGGTGGCAGTGTCGAGGGTGAAGGGCTGGGTCCGGCCGAGGAGTTTTATAGGTAGAGGAGTTAGAGAGTCCAAATGAGGAGCGGCTGCCACGCGATCGTGATCGAACGATCAAAGCATGGAGGGAGTTTGCTGGGTTTTGGGCCGCTGGAAGGGTTTTGGGCTGCAAGACAAAGAGGCTTTGCGGTTACCCTTGCTAACTGCTGAGTATCAAACGACCTCCAAATGGCACGAAACTTGACAAAGCGGTTCATCGGTGCTATACCAAGGTCATGGCAAACCTCGGGCCATTCCGAGAAAGTTTAATAATCGCACACGAAAAGAGGCAAAAGGGGAACGCCGGAGGACATAGGAGTTCCGGATTGCAAAACGGACAACGGGGAAAATGCTCGGATACATGAAACGAACATGTATGCGAAATGAAATGCATATGATGACATGATAAAATGCAACACGCAAGCAAATGACATGGCAATGACGGCGAATGACTGGCAGACACCTGGCGCATCGAATCCGGGGCGTTACAATGGGTGAGCCACTCTTCGGCACATCTTCACAAGTCCATTGACACCACAATGGACGGCAAGCTTAAAGCACTTGATCTCTTTGTCATGCTCCACTTGAACTTGCACATTGCAATATTGATGACGATCACCACTCAATGTCATCCTCTCCATGGGTTGAGTGATATCTTCCTCTTGACGCAAGCCCATGAACACGTACCTAACCCCACATAGAACTCTCACATAGACCATGAGTTAGTACACAAATGTAACATCCCAAATTTTCAATTTGGAATATTATACAAATAGATCATTATTGCATACCATATTTAATGCATTTTGCCTCGATCCTAGAAAATTCTACGTAACTCAAGGACCCACGGAGAGAGTTGGGGATTTCGTTATTTTCATATTTGAGTTTTCTCAAATTTTGAAAATAGGATCATTTGATTTTATTTATTTTATCTTCAATTATTTCAATCATAACAATATGAGAGAGGGAATAAAATGACTTTTCCAAAATAAAGAAATAATGAGGATTTAATAAAAAAATCAAATACGATTCATTTTGGTGTTTTTGCTATTTTATTTGAATTTAGGAAAATTGCACGATTTTCAAAAAATGCATTTTAGGACCAAAAAAATGTTCCTCTTGTTCTAAATATTCTATTTGGACGATGAAAAGTTATTTTGGTATTTTTAGATTTTTATTTAATTTTCTAGATATTTTTTCTGTTCGGCGAAATTATTAAAAAAAGGCTCATACCTGACCGGGCAAGCTCAACCATGGCGGCTCGTCACACACATGGCAGAGTCCGAGCCGACTGCCTCCGCCGCCCGCTGCTCCTCCCCAAGCCGCCGCACCCTCCCTTTAAATACCCAGCCCGGGCCCCTTGGGAGCCTCCCAAGCCGCAGCCGCCACACTTCCTCACGAGCCGCCCCGACCATCACTGGCTTACCAAGCCGCTACTGCAGCCGCCACAGACCACTCCCACCCCGCCGAGTCTCCCACCGCCACACCACGAGCCAATCCACGAGGACTCGCCGAGGTACCGCCGAGCCGATGATGCCGGTTTTTTCGTAAAAAAAACCACTTCGTTTTTTAAGAAAAACCCTAGATTTTTTTATTAGATCGGTTTTTCTTTCGGTTTATTTATTTAGCGAAGCTGTCACTCATTCGCTCGCTTTTAACGAACGCTGCTCATCGCTTAGATCCGTATAACGAATGTTCGCTCGCTAATCTATTCGCTATTTTTCTTTTTCTCGGATTTATTCCGCGATTTTTCCGATCGCTTCGATCCGATTGCTTTTAGTTTAACTTTTGCTCGCTTATTGGAATTAGGCGATCTGCGCCTAGAGTTTCGCCTCAAACCCTCTTCCGAATAATCTACTCAAATAAGTTTTTGCTTCAGAAAATTTTACTTAGGTCTAGATTAGTAAACGGCTTGTTTCTTTCACCGCTTGAGTTTTGTTTCGCTGCTCAATTTGATTCTTTTTGCAAACCGGAGTTCTTAAGTTGAACTTTCCGTTAGACATCTTATTTGAGTTTTACCCGTGCTTTAGATGAGTACTTATTGTGTGCTTGTTTGTTTGTTTGCTTGATAGAGTAATTGGATTATGCCGCTTCTTACTTTGAATCCCTGTGTTTCATGAATCATCGCAAGGCAAGTAACACTTTCATCATACTTTTTATTACCCAGCTTTTTATTGCATTAGTTCCATCATCAAACAATTGCATGATTAGTGAAAGTGCTAGTATCTTGACAAGTCTTCAAAACTTGAGTTTCAAGACAACTTTGATATCAAGGAAGATAGACCTAGCTGCTTACCACAATGACTCTGGATGCTCTCTTGTTGAAGACACACGCTCACAATTAACCGGCCGGAGGATTCACAGTACCTCAAGTGTAATAAGTCTTCGTGTCGGTTAGGCGCTCATAAAGCTCGAGCATCCAAGAGTCATTGTGGATTGCCGTGAACGAAGTCTCAGAAGGTTTGGAAGTCTCCTTGAAGACTTACCAGAGTGATTGGGCGAGGACCGTGTCCTTATCTCAAGGGGAATAAGGTGAAGACATGGTCTTCGAAGTTAAATCTCAGCCTCCCTAATCAGACGCAGCTTGTCACAAAGAATCGAACTGGTCCAACAAATCTTGTGTCTTCAACAAGCAACTGGTTCTATCCCTTCCAACCTTACTTAAGTTTGTCTTCATGAAGTCATTGCCTATCTGTTTATCCATTTGACTTCATTGCTTGACTACTACTATTGATTGGCTTCATACTATCTTCCATCTTGATCCTTACTACCTAGCTCCTACTAGTCTTGTACTTTCACATCGTTACATACTTGACTATGGCTTGCTCAGGGTAGTTTATCTTCCGCTGCATATCAATTAGGTTATTTCTGTTGTTTATCTTCGAAACTTCCAAGTTTTGAAGACTTTCGTAAATATCGCCTATTCACCTCCCCTCTAGTCGATACTAGCACTTTCAATTGGTATCAGAGCAAGGTACTCCCTTGTTCTCGGTGATTCGCTTAACCACCGGAGTTTCACCAGGTCGACCGCAGGATAATCAAGGTCTCCGCTGCTTGCCCCGTGTTCGATGGAACTAAATATCCCTATCGAAGAATAAGATGCGATGCATCTTGAAGCCATTGATGTCGACTCGTATGTTGTCAAGAATGGCGCTCCTCAAACCGTGAAGGTGTCACCCCACTAATGTCAAGAAGTTCATTCAATCGACTCTACCGCAAAGAACATCATCTCGTGGTCATCCGACCAAAGGACAAGATGGCCGCAGAGTGCTCTTGAAACGCCGGGCTAGTCTAGGACCGGCTATCCAAGGTCAACGAAGGTGTTTCAACTCGTAGAGATCAAAGAATCGTGTTCTTCGTGAACCTCTTCAACCGCTTCAAGAGAAACGACAATGAGAATGTCCAGCCACGCTTGATCGCCTCACCGATATCACAAATGAACTTCAAGCTCTTGGCGAACTGAGATTACTAAGCATGAAATCGCTAAGACACCGCCGAGATCACTTGACAGCCTTTGACACCCTTTGCCCTCATGATACAAGAACGCCTTGACTTCAAGACAGCTTGATCCGTCTGATATACTTGAGAGGCTCAACACACATGAGTTCCAAATATATGAGAAAAGAGATATCTATGGTCCAAGCTATGGCCGAACTCGTGCTTTGAAGGCAAAAGTTGTTTCTCATCTCAAGAAGAATCGACTACGCTCAAGATCCCAAGACATTGGAAGGAACTTGCTATGCTTGTGAAGAAGTTCCAAAAATTCACAAAGAAGAAAGGCTTCAGAAAGTCTTCACGATCTAGCTCAAGGAATGATGAAGCTTCCACACATGATCACAAGAAGAGAACCTGCCACAAGTGCAAGAAACCTGGTCACTACATATCTAAGTGTCCACAGTGGGACAATGAGAAGAAGAAGAAGAAGAAAAGCAAGGAATATGATTCCGATGACAAGAAGAAGCAGAAATCCTCAAAGTCTTCTAAGTCTTCTTCCAAGTCTTCACCACACAAGAAGAGCTCATCCGCAAGGCTCGTGGCTTTTGTTGGAAAGGAAATGGATTCAGAGGAGGAGTCTGCTTTGAGGAGGCGGAGGTGGAGTCCGAGAGGAGTCTGACTCAAGCGCTGCAAGTTTGGCTCTAGCCACAGCCTTATGTCGCCAAGTCCATCTTCAACATCAAGACAATGACTTCCACACCAACGCCAAGTTAATGACTAAGACGATCCTACTCCCACCTATCGCTTCATGGCACGTGGTGCCAAGGTAAAATCACGCAATGCTTACTTTCAAACTTCAAGTGAAGATGACTCGACAGAATCCAAACCCACCTACAAAACACTTGCTAAAATTGCAACTAAATAACAAAAGGCTATGGAACATACTCAAAACCGTTAGACAAAAGCGATGACCGTTGGACGCCGAAATGACACATTCACAAATCTTAGTTGATGACAT
>JAHHZJ010004167.1:0-20113 GCA_021437245.1 Aegilops speltoides | reverse complement strand
ATGAGGATTCTACCCACGCGAGACCTCGGCAAGCCGAGGAAATCAATGCCAAGAAGCCCCGGCCAAGTGTTCACCATCACCATGGCTAAGTTCCCCAAACCTCTCAAGGAAATTCCGACTCATGCCTCCACCAAAGTCCTCAGAGCCCCTCCAAGTCCTCAACTCCTGCATCCGCTACATGTCAAAGGACTCTGGTTTCTCAATTGCTTCGTGTCTCAACAGTTCCTCACGCACTAATGTCCTCATCAGCCCCACCTACAAGACAAAAGCAACAATGGACGCGTCCTCGCCAAGTCCAAGAAAGAAACAGTTATGCTCCAAGTGCCCTCCGATGACGAGGCTTCGATGAAGAACTTGCGTAAATCATCGAGATAGACAAGAAGGCCGCCAGAGCCAAAGGAACACCAGGTTTCTACTGATCCAAAGAAGATCCTCGACTACATTGACTTATGGCATCGTGATCCAAACACTCCAATGCCCGACGCCTCGACTCTCGGTTAAAGTCATATGTCGACCCATTTCATCTCTCAAGAGAAATGGAAGTTTGAAAAGGCCCGTGAGAAAAAAAAGAGCCTGCTAGAAAGGAGAAGCTTCAAGAAGAACGCTGTCGACTAACTCAAGAACTTCTCAAGGCTCAATTCGAGATCCAAGCCCTCAAAGAAGGACTTCGATGCATACAATGCTGATTGGCAAGGAGCCAAAGTGAGATTCGCAATTTGACGAAGAAAATGACAACCTGCAGCCCCATCGCAACAAGAAAATCCTCAGTTGCGACTCTACTCACCGCTGAAGAACATGCCAAGAAGGTTGATGACTTTCACCACCGATGAGAATACAAGTTCCGTGGTGATGACTCCATTCCAGCCATGAAGAAATTCTCGTGGCATCCAAGAGTGGTGCTACCAAGAAATCAAGAGATCAGGCAACTACACCTGTGCTCAAGAAATGAACACAGCCCTCAGCCTCCTCCGCCAACACCAACTCCAATTCTTCCTTCCGCTATGAAGTGAAGAAGACCAAGGCGGCAGAGCGAGCTGCAATGAAGAAAAGGAAGGCATCACTATGTCAAATTCCTCGTCATGGAGAAAATGAAGCCAATGACCAGCTCGCTTGAAAATCCCATTGATGCCGCTCCCATTTCCTCCATGTCGCCTAAGGAAATTGTTCCTTGCGGAGAAGACTACAAGATCCCAAGTGGATCCGATGAAGAAAATCATTCTGCTGCTACCTCGTAGCAGCTTTGATGAAGAAATTGAAGTGGAAACATTCCTTCAACGCCAAGCTTCTCACCTATGGCTCCCACAACCAAGAGGCTGGTGTTGATTTAAATTGAAAAGAAGAAGAAGATGTGGATATTGATGCACTACACAGTGATGAATGATGACTTTGGGAAAGTCAAGATCCCAATACTCCTCTCTTCACTCCTATTCAACAAATTCCTCGCCCGCCACAACTGCTCAAATGGGCTCAAGAAACTCATCCCACATCGTTCTGCTCATGAAGAAATTTCAGCCGCTAGTGTCAAGAACCCGCCGATCCCCAAACTGCACAAGAAGAGGAACAGAAATTCTCACCAAGCACTCGAGATCGCGATTCTCGAGGTTGTGCGCAAATCACGAACCTCCGCCAAACAAGAATCCGCTCCCTAGCAAGCAAAAATTCATGGTCAAGACTTTTTCGAGCATGTGTTCTTCATCGACATAATCCATATGACTCGCCGATAAGGAAGAGACGCTTCGACTGCTACACAAGCCAACTTCTATTCCTCAAGATTTTGACAAGGACAAAATCTTCGATCATGAACATATTCCTCATGTGGATATGGAATCTCGCGCTTCGAGCCGCCCGAAAGTTATTCACGATGCAGACTACTGAATTTCTGACCGATATCTCGTGGATTGGAATGAAGAACTCATTCTTGAGTTCTATGCCACTTTGCATATCACCGAGATGTCAAGATGTCAATTCATGGGTGCTGGATTGACGACGAAAACACTCACTATAAGGCACCAAAGAACTCGAATTGCTTCGTGTCCTTCCTCTTGATCCTCCTCATGCCAACAAGACGTGCATCTACAATGACCGCTAACTAACAGATCATTATATGCAAGTGCTTATGAAGCCTTTGAAGCTGTGGCAGCCCCATGAACCAAATTCCACGCCAAGGAATTGCTATATGTGCCTCGACGTCTATCGATCCTCGACGAAGACAATGAGTCCTATCAAAGGCCACGACTAAATGATGAAGATGTCGTGGCATCATGAACAACATGCTTTTCAACATCATTCATGGTGTTCCTGCCAACTTCCATGATTTCTTCATGAGGACTCGCATCGCTTATGTCACCTTTTGAGCTGAAGCCCTATGCGCTTTGGATTATGAGATTCATAAGGGCAAGATCTTCATCAATTACAAGGTCGACACTCTAAACCATGGTAGCTACTTGTCGCCCATTGAAGTCCTCGTTTACCGCCATCATCCGATGATAAGGGCAAGGCAGCTTCTGATCGATGAAGGCACTCGCCCATTGATGGTCAATTCCGCCTAGCTACATCTTACTCCACCAATGACGATTCGCAACACATGACACCGCCGCAAATACATCACCAAGCAAAGCCTCAAGCAACAAAGACCTGTGGTGATGACGACCGTGAGTTACCTCGCCTTCATCAAGGTTGATCGCAATCACAAATGGGTGAAGTGTCATTTGCAATTCTTCACAACATGACCTCAACTCATAATGCAAGGAAGAAAATCAGATCACCTTCATGAAACCCTCAACCGCACTCGGGCTATTCTCACTCATGTATATTCCATGGAAGAATCAAGACTATGGGTCTCCGAAGCATTTGACTGGTCTGCACCACTCAAGAAATTCAAGAGAGTCAAAGTTCCGATCTAGTGGCCAGCTCTTATTCTTCATCGTAGAAACTAATGAACATGAAGATTTGGACGACATCAGCAGCCCTACTTCAACGAACAACCCCGATAACGCCGGGCGCCTCCATCAACTTGAAATTCTTCAGTATGCGTAGTCCTCGCCGATCCTTTGGTCATTTGATGACAAAGGGGAGAAATCTGAGTTAGTCTTCGCCGGTTTATAGTATATGCTTGTTAAGTTACAACTCGCTCTTCCAAACTCTTTATTGATCGAGTTGTAATCTTAACTCGATGGTGCCTCGATACTTTTGGATGGTATGGTGCATCGTGCTCGATACTTTTGATGTGTTATTCTGCATGCCTATTCCTCGTTAATATTATTGCACGCATGTTGAATCTCATCAGCACCATATTTCATCATGCATTTCAAATTCTTCATATTATATATCAAATGCGTATGAATTACAAGATATAGGGGAGATCTCCATGATTCAATTCTTCAAATCTGCATTGCCTCAAAAGCAAATTCCTCACTATGCACATATTCGTGGGGAGTTCTTCTATATCTTGCAATCAAATTCCTCAATATCAGTATTTACACTTCATATGTTTATCCTCGTTGAAAACTTAACCTATGTTGTCATCAATCACCAAAAGGGGAGATTGTAAGTGCATCTAGTGCCCTTAGTGATTTTGGTGTATTGAAGACTTATAGGTTAAGGACTCGATGCGCTGTGAGTGTACACAGGTCTATAAGTCTATGAGGAGTTTGATATTTACAGAGAAAGTCGAACTTAAAAATGAAGTTCTTCGATCAAGACTTTGATATTCTCAAGACTTTCAAGACTTTGAAAGTGAAGAAATTGTGTGACCTTGAAGACTTGGTATTCATTCGAGGAATATGAAGCGTGAAGACTCTTGTTTTTGTAGTTTCATTTTCTTTCTTGAGTCATAGGAAACACCGTGATCGTTAAAGGGGGTCGAGGAAATACTAAGAAAAATTTCCATGTGATGCTCAACTCAAAATCTCTACACCTACCAATCCTTCGAGTGAAGCCATTGAAATCTCATACGCCACATTTCTTCAAAGGATGAGACGCAGTTCTTCCGTCATCGAGGACTTTGCTCGACCGAGGAGTTAGGAATTTGCCGAATTGCCTACACAAAGGAGGAACATGATAGCCCCGAGGAATTTGAGAGTCAAATTCCGACCTTGTTGTGTTGCCGGCTGTCCAAAATATCCTATCCGCCTAACGGTCATATCATTGAAGGGCATTTATGTCTTATCATGTCGGGTGCTCCCTAGGCTATAAATAGCCGCCTCTACAACCACTAGTTAGTTGGTCTCCGAGAAACTTGACACTTGTCATCCGGAGAGCAACCCATCCTCCGAGGACAATGAGCAAAATCATCAAGTGAGGAAAATCCCAAAACCAAACCCCCCACAAAACCCAAGTGATTGAGCATCATCAAGAAATTGATCCCGGGATCCCATGCTTGTTACCTTTGAAGATCTGGCTTCTTCCAGACGGTTAGGGCCAAGGTCTAGAGCATCCAAGAGGAATTGTGGATCGCCGAGTGACCAAGTCTGGGAAGGTTTGGAAGTCACCAAGACTTACCACGAGTGATTGGACGGACCATGGGTCTTAGTTCAAGGAGAATACGGTGAGGATGGTGTCCTGAAGTTGCGGCTCAAAGATCGGGTGTCCGGATCTGTGGTCCTCGAAGTTTAAATATCACCGCCCAACGACGCATAACCGAGACATCCTTGAACTGGTTTACCAAATCATTGTCTTCACCAACTAACCGGTTCTATTTCCTCAACTCTTTCATTTCCTCATGACGTTATGTTGTTCATATCTCGTTTGAAGATTTTGATCAAGACTTTCACAAATTCCTCGCCAATTTCTTCACGCTTGTCTTCATCTTGTTATCCCTGTTTACGCTCAGACTGCTAGTCTTCATTTCATCATGATGACTATGTTTGTATCCCGATGTTTACTTCGAGTACTTATTCTCAGTAGTTTTCACTAAGGAATTTTCACCAAAGAAATTCCTTAGTGAAGAATTCATAAAAATCGCCTATTCACCCTCTAGTCGATATAACGCACTTTCAAGTCTCAAGACTTTGTCGATTCTTCGGATCTTCAAAACCTGGGGTTGAGCAACATATACTTCTTCCTCAAGCTTACCATTGAGGAATGCACTTTTCACATCCATTTGATATAAGGTGATATCAGATGGTTAGCGAAGAAGTAATATGTGAATAGCCTCAAGTCTAGCAACAGTGCAAAAGTTTCATCGAAATCAATTTCTTCAACTTGTGTGTAGCCTTGAGCTACTAATCGTGCTCTTATTCCTCACCACAAGGCCATTTTCATCTTGCTTGTTGCGGTAGATCCACTTTGTGCCAATGATATTATGTTTGAGGATCCGGCGATCGACCAATTCCTGTACATTGTTAAGCTCGAATCGATGTAATTCTTCTTGCATAGCCTAATCCACTCCGCCCGTAAATGCTTCATCTACCTTAGTGGGCTCGTGGATAGAGACAAAAGCTTAGTGCCCACAAAAGTTAGATAAATGTGAAGCTTTTGAGCATGTGAGAGGACCTGGTGCGCTAATGTCATCGATGATATTTTCCACATACACTTCTTTTGCAACGCGAGGTTGAGCTAGTTGTCGCTGAGTATTTTGATCATCATTTTCTTCAAAGACCATTTTCCTCATCATGTTCTTCGTGCATCACCGACGCTCTTCATGAACAGGAATGAATTCTTCAAAGATTCTTCAAGAGGAATGACATCCCTAGTTGCCTTGAGCTTGATAGCATCCTCAAGTGCTGGTTCATCTAACATGTATGTAGGTGCTCTTTTGCGAGCCATTAGTTTCATCGAACCGCACATCTACAAGGTCAACAATCTTGTGAAGAACAATGTTGAAGACTCAGAGGTGTGCGTAGTCCTTTCGCAACCAAGCATAAAACCTTCATGTGCTTTGCAAATTTAGAGTTGTGGTGAGGATCTCTAATCCAACATTTAGCAATCAAGACTTTGAAATACACACATTGGGTTTCTTGTCGGAGGAGTTCATAGGCCGCTTTTCTTGAAGAATTTGTGAAGATATACTGTTGATGATATGGCACGCAGATCAATTGCATCAATCCAAAACGCCGAGGCTTTGTATTCATCAAGCATAGTGCAGCCATCTCAACAAGAGTTCTGTTTTGCGCCCACGACGCCATTTTGCCGAGGAGTATAAGGAGCAAATAACTCATGAGTAATACCAAGTTCATCAAGATAGGCATCAAGATCGAATTCTTGAACTCGGCCCATTGTCACTTCGATGTGCTTGATCTTCACACCAAAGTTGGTTGAAGCCCTCGAGGAAAATCGCTTGAAGACTTCGCACTTCATGTTTGTAAGGCAACAATGTGTACCCATGTATATCGAGACTAATCATCAACAATGACAAAACCATATAGGGATGCATCATTAGTGACTACCGAGTAATGATTAGGTCCAAGAGGTCCATGTGAAGCAATTCAATGGACGGGTAGTGGTCATGATAGTCTTCGCTAGATGCTTGGCCTTGGTCATTTTTCCAATTTCACAGTTCGCATAAGTGATCCTTGAGGAATTTGACATTTTCAATGCCAATGACATGTTTCTTCTTCGCAAGCTGCAGTAAATTCCTCATGCCTCAAGTGACTAAGTCGCCGATGCCATAGCCAGCCTTCTGAAGCTTTTGCTAGTAAACACACGGCTGGTTGTGGTCCTATAGAGAAATCAACAATATACAGATCTCCTCTCCTAAAGCCTTCGAAGACTTTGGAATTGTTAGCTTCCATTATCACAACACAAATGATATTTGCCAAAGACAACAACCATATCAAGATCACAAAGCATTGAGATCGACATGAGATTGTATCCTAAGGACTCAACAAGCATGACTTTGTCCATGTGTTTATCCTTAGAGATTGCAACCTTACCAAGACCCAATACCGACTTTTGCCTTTGTCAAGAAAAAATGATATGCTTCAGAGGTGACGGTGATAAGGAGCATCCATCAATAGATTCTTGTCACCAATATGTGATTCGTACATCCACTATCGAGGACCCATTCAAGAGTTTTGGGTTGATCATCCCACGATGAATTAGTGTAGCTTATAATCTCATATGCTTCATCAATGAAGAATATGATATCAAGTTCATCGATGAATTTCATCAAGCAAGAAATAGATATAGCAAGAGGGGACGGTGAAATGAAAGTTCATTTCATCATGATTCGCTCAAGGCCCTTTCAGCAATTTCCAGTCCCCAAAGAAATTCTTCAGACGTTAAAGCACGCCCGAGACCTCGACCCAGAAGAGATTAGTTCTTTTTCTTCACCACCCACATCTAGAGGGGTGGCAAAGAATTCATCACTCATGAAGCACCATATGAGAAAGGTGGCAAAGATGCCAAACCATTTCGCTTCACATAAGAGGGGTTAGGTAAGCATATGAATAAGGAGTAATTCTTCGAGGACTTATGAACATAATGGTTTGAAGAATAATGCACATATTCATAGCCCTTAGCTCTACCCTCACGAGACAGAGTTGTTAGCACGATGATAATCATATGAGGACTTTGATCCATTTGAGGAATTTGGTCCGTATGAGGACTTGGATCCATATGAAGAGTTTGGTCCATATGAAGAATTTGATCCGGGGTTCCTGTTCTTCATGTGTGGTTTCATGAGGACATTCACCAAGACTTTCAATGTAACTTTTGGGAACCCAGATTTTCTTCATAGGGAACCGCTCTGCAGCTTAGTGCCAACATATCTAGCAAATACTTCACCATTCTGATTTTTGAACAGTTTATAGTTGGCGCCAAATGACTCATCGAAGAATGAGGAGATTCACATGTAAAGCCAGATAAGTTAGATGGATCGATCGAGGTCCCTTTGCAGCAACCCATGAAGTTTTGGGGTACCGCTCAGCTTCCAATATGTTCCATCAAGATTGAGTTTCCTCTCAAAGGCAATACCTCTTCCTAGGGTTTCGCCGAGGATCTCGCTTTTAAGCACATCACAAAGAGTCTGATGCCATTTGAGGCTTTTGTACATGCTCTTATGTACAATTCCTTCAGCCCTCGCATTGACAAGTGATACTAGCAATGTCCTCGATGAGGAATTAGTGATAGCAGAGGCGATGAAGAATTTGTAAATTGAAGCATTTGAACATTCAGTGAAGAATTAGCGATTCTCGCTCGATGCACTTTAAGCATGGAGGAACAAATTCTTCTCGAGAAGCGCTGATTTGTTGAGCAAGTAATGAATCACGCCCTTCAAGATCTTCATAACACACTCTTAGCTTTTCAAGATCTTCCTTTCTTTGAAGAGATTCAGAGGAAAGCTTCTCATGATCAGCCTAGAGGGTATTATGTTGATCTTGAAGGACGCCAAACTTGGAGTGAATTCTCCAAGACATTCACCCAATGCTTTTGATCGATCCATTTCTTTACGCAACATATCATCACTTTTGTCTAGCATATCTTGAACTTGTTCTAAAGTTGTTTGTTGTTTAGTGGCAATGCAAACAAGTTTGGTATAACAAGATTCAATATCATCATTAGATTCATCATTATCGATTCATCATTATCGATTCATCATCACAAGACTCGATGAGGAGCATTCGTTACCTCAAAGACCGCTTGCCATGAGACATGATGCGTAAGATGACGATTCGCCGAACGCCATCGCTTTGAGAGATTCCTTGAAGTCCTCAAACCAGGATCATGACGAGTTCGATGACCTTCATAGAGATCGAGATTCGGTCCCGTATGAGCTTCAATTGCCAAGATGCATAATTCACCAATTGATCTCCGATAGGCGTGAGCATGATATCCTTCGCTATGATGTCAAGTCGAGTGTACTTGAATATCATCAAGATCCGCCATCTTGCATAGATCAAGAAGACCAATCTCGTGATGGTCCACTACTCTTCCTTGCCATGAGGCGCTCTCATCATGGCCTTCCACTTGGGATAGTCATGACCGCCAAAGATAGGGAATGTCACTTTCTTCATACCTGCGATCGACATAACTAAAACTCCAAGCGTTAAACCAAAATCACACGTAATAAGGGAGTACCTAGCTCGATACCAATTGAAAGTGCTATATCGACTAGAGGGGGTGAATAGGTGATTTTTATGAATTCTTCACGAGGAATTTGCCGTGAGGAAATTCTCATCAAGAACTACTAGCAGCGAATAACTACTCGTAAGTAAGCATAACAGATACAAGCATGGTCATCATGATGAAATGAAGACTAGCACAGTAGTAGGGAAAATCTTGTTTACATTTTTGTTAACTTTGTTTAGTTATCCTTAGAATTTGATATTCCACTTTTGTCACTCTTAGCTTTTGACATATATCACTTTTGCCATTCCGGGCAAAAGCAAAAATTTTAGAGTGGCAATTGTGATGTATTGTCAAAAGCTAAGGGTGGCAAAAGTGAGATGTCAAATTCTAGAGTGGCATAAGCAAAGTTGGCAAAAACTAGAGTGGCAAAAACAAAGTTTTCCAGATAGAAAGCATAAACACAGGATAACAAGATGAAGATAAACAGATCAAGAAATTGAACTGAGGAATTTGAGAAAGTCTTCACCAAAGTCTTCAAGCACGATATGAACAAACATTCAACACAAGAATGAGGAAATGAAAGGGTTGTACGTCTGTTGGAGCGGCTGAGTATTTAAACTCGAGGACACACATCCCGACACCCAGCCTTTTGAGCCGCAACTCAGACACCCACCCTCACCGATGCTCCTTGAACTAAGACCACAAGTCACATCCAATCACTGTGGTAAGTCTTCAGTGACTTCCAAACCTTCACAGACTTGGTCACGCCGCAATCCACAATTCTCTTGATGCTCTAGACCTTGATGCCTAACCGTCTGAAGAAGCATGCCTTCAAAGGTAAAAGCATCGATCCACGCAGATCAATTTCTTCAGATGCTCAATCACTTTGGGTTTGTGGGGTTTGGTTTTGGGATTTTCCTCACTTGATGATTTTCGCCAAAGTCCCTGAGGATGCGTTGTTCTCAAATGACAAGTGTCAAGTTCTTCGAGCAGCCAACCAACTATTGGTTGTAGGGGCGGCTATTTATAGCTTAGGAGCATCCCGACATGATAAGACATAAATGCCCTTCAATGATATGACTTTAGGTGGATAAGATATTTTGGGACAGCCGACAGAAGACAAAGAACGGTCGGAAATTTGACTCTCAAAGTCCTCGTGGCTATCATGTTCTCATCGTAGGCAATTCAGATCGGCGAATTCCTAACTCCTCGCCAGAAGAAGTCATCAAGGACTGTAAGAACTGCGCTCACATCAAGAACTTGACTCAAGTGTATGAGATTTCCAATGGCTTCACTCAAGGGATTGGTAGGTGTAGGATTTTGAGTTGAGCATCACATGGAAATTTTTCCTTAGTATTTCCTCAACCCCTTTAACAAGACGGTCTTTCCTATGACTCAAGAAAGAGAAAATGAAACCTACGAAAACAAAAGTCTTCACGCTCATGTTCCTCAAGTGAATATCAAGTCTTCAAGGTCACACCAAATTCTTCACTTTCAAAGTCTTCTAAAGTCTTCGAATATCAAAGTCTTCAATCAAGAACTTCATTTTTAGGGTCGACTTTCTCTCAGAATATCAAACTCCTCATAGACTTATAGACCTGTACACTCACAAACGATCACCCTTTAACCTATAAGTCTTCAATACACCAAAATCACTAAGGGCACTAGATGCACTTACAGCCTTGTCATCATTGTTATCATTAATCTCACTTTGATTCTAATCCAGCCCATATCTCAAATTCAAATTAAAGTCAAAATTTCAAACTTCTCAAATATGCAAACTAAAATGTTCATTTTGTGGCAAAATTTTCATTTGTCAATATTGGTGGTGAACCATTTTTTGCAAAGTGGTTAATTCCTAATCTAAAGAAAACACTAAGGGTTAAATAAATAAGTAAATAAAAAAGAACCACCCCTCGCTACCCTTGGGCCTCGGCTAATCCGGCCCTCTGGCCACCGCATTCCACTGGCCAACCAAGCCGCCGCCCACCTCTCCTCTCCTTATCCCCTGACCACGTGACCTAAAACGAGCGATCCCCACTTGTCACGCTTAATATGCTAATCCTATCCAAAAGGAACTCAAGGTCCCACCAAGGATAGACTCAAGATATTGGAATGCTTTTGCAAGGTGGATATCATTACATCAACATTACATAATAGATGGGGATACATACAAAAGGCATACAATGCCACATGAATACAACATCATCTTACAAAAGAGCACCACCCACTACGGATGAAACACAAATGTAAACTCAAACGACATCCACTCGCTAGCCCAGCGCCGACCGAACCTATCCCTTGATCAAGAAGAAGCGTAAGAAGAACTCCAAACAAGCAAACATCGCCTCGGCCATGATCATCGGATAAACCTGCACCGCAACTATTGTTCTAGTAACTGTGAGCCACGAGGACTCAAAGAATCCCATTACCATGGGTATCAAGACTAGCAAAGCTTAATGGGAAAGGAAGGGTAAAGTGGTGAGGTTGCAGCAATGACTAAGCAAGATATGGTGGCTAACATACGCAAAGGAGAGCGAGAAGAGAAGCAAAGGAACGGTCGCAACTAGTAATGATCAAGAGGTGATCCCGAACTCCTACTTACGCCAAACATAACACGTAAACCGTGTTCACTTCCGACCACCGAGAAGAGACCATCACGGCTACACACTTGGTTGATGCGTTTTAATTCGGATCGTGTCAAGTTATCTACAACCGACATTAACAAATTCCCATCTCGCCACATAACCGTGGCACGGCCTCGAAAGTTTATACCCGCAGGTGTCCCAACTTAGGCCATGATAAGCTCTCATGATCAACGAAGGAAATTCCTTCTCCCAGAAGACCCGATCAGTCCCTAATCCCGGTTTGCAAGACATTTCGATAATGGTAAAACAAGACCAGCAAAGCCACCTGATGCGCCGACAATCCCGATAGGAGTTGCACATATCTCGCTCGTGGCAACACCGATGAGACATCCTACGAGTAAAACCAGACCTCGAAGTTTTAGGGGCCCCGAAGTACTTTCGGTTCGAACCAACACTTAGACAAGCATTGGCCCGGGGCTATATAAAGATGACCCTTGGTTAATTACTCCCAAGGAAAAGTAGGTGGTGGTGAGGCAAATGGTAAAACCAAGGTTGGGCCTTGCCGAGGAGTTTTATTCAAAGCTAACCGTCAGGGGTCCCATAAATCACCCGCCAGTTAGGAACGCAAAATCCAGAACATAACACCGTATGACAGAAACTAGGCGGCAAGAGGAACAAAACACCGTGCATAAGACCGAGCCTTCCACCCTTTACCAAATATATAGATGCATTAATAATATAAGAGATATTGTGATATCCCAACCAAAATCCTGTCCACCATGGAGAAATCTTCAACTTCACTCGCAACTAGCAACGCTTATAAGAGGGCTGAGCAAAGCGTAACATAGCTAAACAACGGTTTGCTAGGAAGGGTGTCAAAGGTTAGAGGTTCATGGCAATTTGGGAGGCTTGAGGAACAAGTGATAGGTAACGCAGCATAGCGATAGAACGAGCAACTAGCATAGCAATGATAGTAGTGAGATCCTGTAGGGTCATCTTGCCTAAATCCCGCTTAGGAAGAAGAACGAGTCCATGAAGAAGATGAAGCCACGAAGACGTAACCAAGCGAGATTTAACGAATCCTCACGATCGAACTAAACGGAACTATCGAGAAGAAGCACACAACATAGTAAACACACCACACATAGACAAGACATGATGCACAACAAGCACGATGCATGACAAAGCTACATGAAGCTACTCATGACAAGAGATGATGCAAACAAGAACAACACATCAAAGCAAGTTTAAATGAGGCCGGTAACAACATATAACAATTCCGTAAGTCCTCATATGTAAATTTAGAAATTGGTCCAGATCTGAATAAACCTTATGTTCTTAAACAGCAAGTTAAAATTCACCATGATGATCTACACGAGATTCTAGTCAAGTTACATATAAAGTTCATTAGATTCGGAGCTATGGGCTAGAAGATATGAGCAAAACAAGTTAGACATGGCATTGATGCAAAATGCACCCAAACATCAAGCAAATACACCAAAACAAGGATGCAACATAATAATATGAAGCTACATGCAAAAACAAGCAAGTTTCATATAGAGCACACTCAAAACGGAGCAACGGTGCAACACATACTCTATACAAGTTATAGCAACAATCAGTCAAAACAACAACTAGGCATATTGCAAGCATCAAAACAATATGCTACAGCATCCCAACATATTAACAAAAGGCATGGGTATGAAGTATCGGTAAAGCATAACAAAACATGAACACCGAGCTATCTCCGAAAAGACTAGAACATGCTCAAACACACATGGTAAGATTGCAAATAATAAAGCTTGCACTTTGCGTAAATAACATCAAAGTTGCAATGTTTAGAGCTATCAAACAACATTCTACAGGAACTTAACATGGCAAAAGAGACATGGCATTAATCTACTGATTGCATAGAACAAAAGACCCTTACTGATCATGAGCCAAAAGGAACCGGAGATAGATGGCACCCATGTAAACATGGCTAGTTATATTACGATTCATACATGGCAGAACAATAATAAGTAGGCATGTTGGTGAGCTTGAACCACTCACCACAGATCATTACAGGCATGGCAAGGCAACCAATAGTAAGAAGACATGTTTATGAAGCTAAGCATGGCAAGAACAAGTTCATATGGTGCATGGATCACTAGAAAACAATCATGGAAACATTGAACTTAATGTTAACAGCCGACAAAGAACATCATTTAGCAAACTTTGGAGCAAGATAACAACATGATACAACATGCTATAATTGCAAACCAAGGGCATGAATGGATAGAGAAAGACATGTATAAAAAACATCCTTAGTGAACATCTTCAAAATAATGCACAAAATGACTTGTAGCAGCAGGTTTACATAGCAACAAATTATAACAGAATCTGTCAGGAAAACAGCAACAGCAAGTACCCTACTGTAGGATCGTTGAAGGCAAGAGTGTCTAGAGGGGGGGGGTGATTAGACAACTCGACAAGATAAAAGTTTATGCCTTTTGATTAACATAAGTTCATAGCAAATTCACAATGAAGGACAAGTCAAGCATCATGCATACAAGTCGAGCAAACATACTAAACATGCAATTCTTTAGAGTATAGGGCAGCGGAAAGTAAATCACATGAATAGTAAGTGAGAGATTGTGAAGAGCAAACGCAATTGGAGACACGGAGATTTTTCTCGTGGTTCCGATAGGTGGTGCTATCGCCAATCCACGCTGATGGAGACTTCAACTCCACGGAGGGTAACGGCGCCGAGTCCACTTGAGAGGGCTCCACCCCACGAAGGGTCCACGGAAGAAGCAACCTTGTCTATGCCATCATGGCCTACGCCCACGGAGGACTAGCCTTACTGGGTAGATCTTCACGAAGTAGGCGATCTCCTTGCTCTTACAAACTCCTTGGTTCAACTCTCACATCATGACGGGAGGCTCCCAAGTGACACCTAACTAATCTAGGAGGCACCACCTCCAAAAGGTAATAGATGGGGTTGGTGATGATGAACTCCTTGCTCTTGTGCTTCAAATGATAATCTCCCCAACACTCAACTCCTCTCACTGATTTGGCTGTGGTGGAAGAAAGGGATTGAGAGGAAAGCAACTTGGGAAGGCTAGGAAATCAAGTTTCATATGGTGGGAGTGGAGCAACTTGATCTCAACACAAGGGTAGGTAGTTTTCCTCGGAAATGTAAGGTAGGAGTGGTAGTTCTTTCGATGGCTCTCCACTTAATGAAGAGGAGGTGGAGGGGTATTTATAGCTCCACACAAAAATCCAACTGCTAGCACACATTTGACCAATCTCGGCTGCATCAAGTTGACAACTCGGGTGAGACCGAAAGTTCAAATCTTAGAACGTGGGATTTTCGGTGGGACCGAAATACAATTCTAAGTTAGTCCGATTCTTCCAAAGTCTAGGGTTTGCCAATTTCGTGGACCGACTTTCTCATCTCTAAGACACTGATTTGAGTACGTATGTTACGTAATGGCTTGGCAACACCAATTTCGGAATGACCGAGTTTGGAATCGAAAATCCGAGATCTTTAGGGTTTGGCTATATGGCTGAGGTGGTTCATCTCGTGTGACTGAGTTTGGAATCTGGAACCGAGATTACTTATGAGTTTATGTTGGAATGAAAGATTGCCGATAGTTTGAGAGATAAATCACTAAGCACTTAGAGCAACCAGATCATCATCATAACCTCATCCCCCTTTTAATAGTATTGGCTTCTCCTATGGACTCAATGTGATCTTGGATCACTAAACCAAAATGGAGTCTTGAGCTTTTGCCAATGTTTTCCTTAGCATCCTGAGGGTTCCACCTCTCTAGTCCTTTTGCCATGCCAGAGTGATTGACTTTCCTGAAACATACTTGATAAAAGCATTAGTCCAACTATTAAAGTATGTTCATTCATCATAAAACCACCTAGGAGCAAATGTGCTTTCAATCTCCCCTTGGTAATTGATGGCAACACAAAAAGATATCAAAGCCATCGAAGAAAGACAGATTATCATTAAAGCTTTGACAAACATGTAGTACACAAGCTCCCTACAAGTGTGCAAGATTTTAGATTTTGGTTTTGGACTACCACAAGCACACATGAGAGAAAAGCAAGATGTGCTGATGCAGCTTGGCTATATGCATCGAGCGTATGAGGGTAATGAGAGATGATGCATATGTGCATGGTGATTTCTTGCAAACAAGTATTCACAAGCAAGTCACCATCATGCACATCCTGCAAGATGCATATACTTACCTTGAAGTTCCTTGGTGATGTACCAAGAAATAAACTTGGGAAAACACGTTAGATAACACAAGAGTATTCCTACAACCAACAAAGAAGAACCTCAAGAGTACCAAGCCATGGATGACATGTATAAAGAGTGTCTCATGTTGAGCACTAGCTTGAATCGCCAACATGTCTCCCAAGACTAAAAGATTTTCAATGAGCTCTGAGAGATTTTGCTTTTCATAAGATACCAATTTTGATCTTTTAAGATGCCAATCGATAAGATACCAATTGTACTTTTCAAGATACCAATGGTGAGAGCAAGAGAAGCAAAATCAGAGAATAATGCCAAAAGTATTATCACAAAGGAAATATATGGCAAAGCTTTGATGTGATCCTCTCCCTTAAGGTAAGATTGTTCTTCCTTTAAAATATTTTTCTCCCTTATCCTCCAATCTTCCCTTAAGCTCCCAGCTCCCCTAAATCTTCTCCCTTTGACATCAAGTGCCAAAAGGACAAGAAACCAGAAGGGCAGAAAGATGGAAGGAAAGAAATGGGTTCATTAAGAATCACAACTGAGCAAATTAAGTATGTAGAATGTAAATCATTTAGATGAGCTGTAGAAGATGATATCCTGTGAATGTAAATCGGTGACACCGAATTGATATGGATCGGTGAGTCCGAAAGTCGAGACTTAGGCAGATCCTTTTTCGTCGATCAAATGATTGAATCGGTGACTCGAGTTTAATTCCAAGGAAATACAGAAATAATTCAGCTCACTTTGCAAGAAATGTTTCGAAGATTTGCAATGAATTTGTAAATGATTTTCGTGAATTTATCGAGCTAAAGGATATACACAAGAATGTAAGAAACAGAAATGAAAAAGATTGCTACATGAAGTTTTTTTTTAAATAATAAGCAAGGAAACTCAATGAGAGAGCATAAGAGAAAACAGAAAACTCCAAAACATATGTACTTCATCTAGATAGGGTCGGCATAAAGTCACCTATGTTTGAGTATATTGACTTAGGAGTCAAATGAGAACATTTGATCATAGGTCATACTATCGATTAAGCTCAAAATGGGGTTACCATTTTTCGATTACATTTGATGTGATCACATCTTATGAAGCTACTTGTACTCATGTCTTTGAGCAAAGCTTTTTCAAGATGTGAAAGACATACCTTGGGCTTGTTGTTGCTTGTTCTCATGTAGGTGAACTTGATGTGACGCTCATAGAATGTGAAGTTGGAGCACCATTTTCAAGTGTGTAGTTCATCTTCCTACATGGGTTAGGCAAGCAAGGAAATACTTAAGAATATCCAATATGACATGAGTGAAGTACTAGAAGTATATGGTGTCAAAAAAAAGGATATGTGGAATTTTGTTCCTTGAACTCAACATCCCAAAGAGCTAGATACTTGGTTAATGACAAGATTACTCATGATTTGAGTGAGTGATAATCTTGTTGAATGTAGACCATCCAAGTACCTGCAAGGAGTTAGATGCAATACAAGGGGGCAAATGTATCCAAGACATATGATCATCATCATAAGAGAAATATCAAGGATTAGTCAATTAGGCTCATGCCTTGCATGCATCAATGGAGTTTTCACTCCAAGTTTGAAGCATCAATGATGTTCAACTCACTCTCGCTTACAAAACACTTTCCCATCAAGTGGTTTTGTGAAGATATCTCCAAGCTGTTTGTCAAGACTTAACATGCTTAAGATCAATGTCACCCTTAGCAATATGATCACGAATAAAATGGTGACGAACTTCAATGTGTTTCGTGAGAGTGTTGCACGGATTGTGTCCAATCTTAATTGCACTCGTTGTCACAAAGCAAAGGAACATGTCTCGCATGTATCCCATAGTCCTTAAGCATTTGTTTCATCCATAGCAATCGAAAGCACAACACTAACCAGCAGCAATATATTCTGCTTCGCAATGATAATGATATTGAGTTTTGTTTCTGGATGACCAAGATACAAGGGATCGACCGAGAAATTGACATGTACCAAGTTGACTTTCTATCTATCTTGTCTCCGATAGTCCGAGGGAATAGCCAACAAGATCGAAAGAGGCCCTCTTAGGATACCAAATGCCAAAGTTAGGTGTGTGTATCAAATATCTCACAATTCTTTTAACAGCTTTAAGATGACATTCTTTAGAGCAGCTTGATATCGAGCACACATGCATACACTCAAGATTATATCGTGACGAGAAGCACGTAGATATAGTAGAGAACCAATCATGGATCGATAAACCTTTTGATCAAAGTTCTCCATCTTTAGTCAAGTCATTATGTCCATTAGTAGGCATGGGGTTCTCATACCTTGCTCTCTTGCATGTTGAACTTTTGAAGAGATCCTTAGTGTACTTAGTTTGTGAGACAAAAGTACCCTCCTTAGTTTGCTTGATTTGCAACCCAAGGAAGAACTTGAGTTCACTCATCATGGACATCTCATACTTCTCCGACATAAGCTTCCCAAACTTCTCGCTAAAATCAGGTTAGTTGATCCAAAGATAATATCATCGACATATATTTGGCACACAAATAGTTCTCCGTCAACCCTTTTGTGAATAGCGTTGAGTCAATTTTACCAATTTCAAATCCTTTTTCAAGAAGAAAGCTAGTCAACATTTGTACCAAGCTCTAGGGCTTGTTTAAGACCATAAAGAGCTTTGTGCAATTTGTAAACATGATTGGGCTTTTTAGGATTCACAACCGGAGGTTGTTTCACAAATACTTCCTCCTCAATTTCACCATTTAGGAAAGCACTTTTAATGTCCATTTGATAGAGAGTAATGTTATGATGGTTGGCATAAGCAAGAAGAATGCTAATGGACTCAAGTCTAGCAACGGGGCATAGGTCTCACCATAGTCCATACCTTCGACTTGTGTGTAACCTTGTGCTACGAGACGAGCCTTGTTGCGGATGACTTGTCCATCTTCATCTTGCTTGTTCCAAACACCCATTTAGTTCCAATGACGCTTTGGTCATCATTGGGCTTTCTACCAAAGACCAAACGTTGTTCCTCTCGGTTGTGCAGCTCTTCATGCATAGCGCTCACCCAATCCGGTCTTCAAGCGCTTCTTCTACCTTCATAGGTTCAAGACTTGAAATAAATGAGTAATGCTCACAAAAGTTAGCTAAACGAGTTTTAGAGCGAGTGATTCTCCGAGTCGATATCATTCATCATTTGTTCCACGGGATGGTCTTTCTTGACTCTTTTCTAACTCGGATAGCTTTTGTCGTGGTCGTGGTTGAGCTTCCTCATCATCCTCATCTTCTTCTTCATCTCGTGTTGTTGGTGTTGTCTTGAGGTGGTGGAGAAGGAGGTGTGGTGGATCTTCTTGTCGCACTTCCTCATCTTGGTGAGTTCCACTTGTGGAAGCCTCCATGTTGCCTTGAGGTTCACCTTGCCGTGAGGTAGGGGGCTCCACATATGTAGATGAGGTACTCTCCTTCACTTCCATGGGACTAATCTTTCCAATGGATAAATCTTGAATGGCTTCCGATGGGTCCTTGTCTCCTACATCAATAGGCATTTGCTCTACTTATGAGCTATTAGATTCATCAACTTCACATCTACCGCCTCTTCAACCTTTCGGTGAAATTATTGTAGACACGGTAGGTGTGAGAGTTTGATCCATAACCGAGGAAAAGCCTTCATGAGTTTTAGGAGCAAATTTAGACCGACGATGCTTATCAAGAATATAGCATTTTGAATCAAAGACACGAAAATATCCCACTTGGGGTTTGTTACCCGTAAGGAGCTCGATGAAGTCTTGCCGAGAAGCTTGTGAAGATAAAGTCTGTTGATGGCATGACAAGTCGTCTCAACGGCTTCACCCCAAAAGTGTTTTGGTGTCTTGTATTCATCAAGCATTGTCCTCGCCATCTCAATGAGCTGCTCGTTCTTCCTCTCAACAACCCCATTTTGTTGAGGTGTGTACGTAGCTGAGAACTCATGTAGAATCCCTTCCTCATCGAGAAAAGAGTCCACATGGGCGTTCTTGAACCCGCTCCGTTGTCACTCCGAACCTTCTTGATCTTCACCTCAAATTGATTCCGAGCCTTTCTAGCAAAGGTTTTGAAGATTTTCCAACTCGCGATTTGTCATCAAGTATAAATACCCACGAATCTGAAAAGTCATCAACAATAACTAAACCAAAGGAGTTACCACCAAGGCTTTTGTAAGCATTGGGACCAAGAGATCCATATGAAGAAGCTCAAGCGGTCTCCTTGTGGTCATGATATTCTTCACGGATGACTTCCTCCTACTTGTTT
>JAHHZJ010004165.1:0-16175 GCA_021437245.1 Aegilops speltoides | reverse complement strand
AGAGGTGTTGGGAGGGAGGGCTGCGCTTGGCTTGGGTGCGGCTGCCTCCCTCACCCCTCTATTTATAGGGGAAGGGAGAGGGGGCCGCCTCTAGATCCATCTAGAGGGGCGGCACCAAGGAGGGGGACTTGCCCCCCCAAGCAAGGGGGCGCCTCTAGGTTCCCTCAACCCTAGGCGCAAGGGCCCAGTGGGAGGGCGCCAGCCCACCAGGGCTGGCCAACTCCCCACGCAGCCCAGGGCCCCCCGAGGGTGTCCTCCCGGTGGACCTCGAACCCTTCCGTGGCCCCAGATAATACCGTATGCCCTCAAACTTTCCTGTCCGCTAACAACTTCCCATATATAAATCTTTACCTCCGACCCTTCCGAACTCCTCGTGACGTCCGGATCTCATCCGGACTCAACAACATTCGTGGTCACATACTTGACTTCCTACTAACCCTAGCGCCACCGAACCTTAAGAGTGTAGACCCTACGGTTCGAAGACACGCAGACATGACCGAGACGCACCGGCAATAACCAACAGCGGGTCTCGATAACCATGTTGGCTCACATGCTCCTCGATGATTTCATCGGTTGAACCACGATGTCGAGGATTCGATCAAACCTCAGATGCAATTCCTTTGTCAATCGGTATCGTTATTTCCCGAGACTCGATCGCCGGTATCCCAATACCTTGTTCAGCCTCGTTATCGCAAGTCACTTTACTCGCATCAGAAGCATGATCCCGTACAACACCTTGGTCACCTTGAGCTCATTATGATGATGCATTACCGAGTGGGCCCAGAGATACCTCTCCGTCATACGGAGTGACAAATCCCAGTCTCGATCCGTCAACCCAACAGATACTTTCGGAGATACCTGTAATGCACCTTTATAGTCACCCAGCACGCCAGACGCTTGATACACCCAAGGCACTCCCACGGTAACCGGAGTTACACGATCTCATGGTCGGCAAGGAAGAGATACTTGACATTGGCAAAGCTTCTAGCAAACTAACTATACGATCTTTTATGCTATGCTTAGGATTGGTTTGTCCATCACATCATTCTCCTAATGATGTGATCCCGTTATCAACTACATCCAATGTCCATAGTCGAAACCATGACTATCTATTGATCACAACGAGCTAGTCAACTAGAGGCTCACTAGGGACATATTGTGGTCTAAGTGTTCACACGCAGTATTACGATTTCCGGATAATACGCTTATAGCATGAACAAAAGACAATTATCATGAACATTGAAATATAATAATACTTTTATTATTGCCTCTAGGGCATATTTCCAACAGTCTCCCACTTGCACTAGAGTCACTAATCTAGTTACATTGTGATGAATCTAACACCCATAGAGTTCTGGTGTTGATCATGTTTTGCACGCGAGAGAGGTTTAGTCAATGGATCTCATGACATTCAGATCCGTGTGCACTTTGTAAATCTCTATGTCTCCATCTTGAACATTTTCATGGATGGAGTTGAAACGACGCTGATGTGCTCGGTCTTCTTGTGAAACCCGGGCTCCTTGGCAAGGGCAATAGCTCCAGTGTTGTCACAGAAGAGTTTGATCGCCCCGACGCATTGGGTATGACTCAGGTCGGTGATGAACTCCTTCACCCAAATCGCCTTCACGCGCCGCCTCCGAGGCTGCCATGTACTCCGCTTCACACGAGATCCCGCCACGACGCTCGCAAATGCACTGCACTAGCATCGCTTCCACCATTCAACATATACACGATCCGGTTTGTGACTTAGAGTCATCCAGATTCGAGTCGGCTAGCGCCGACGAACCCTTTACGGACGCAGCTCTTCGCCTCCATAAACGAGAAACATGTCCTTTGTCCTTTTCGTGTACTTCAGATATTCTTGACCGCTGTCCGTTGTTCCTTGCCGGGATTACTTTGGTATCTTGCAACCAAACTTACGGCAAGTGTCGGTGTCAAACCGGCGGATCTCGGTAGGGAGTCCCGAACTGTTCGCCTAGGCGGATGGTAACAGGAGACGAGGGACACAATGTTTTTACCTGTGTTCGCCTCTCGATGGACGTAATACCCTACGCCCCGCTTGATTAATATTGATGATATGGGTAGTACAAGAGTAGATCTACCACGAGATCAAGGAGGCTAAACCCTAGAAGCTAGCCTATGGTATGATTGTTGAGATGTAATGTTGTGTTCTACGGATTCAAGGCCCTCCGGTTTATATAGACACCGGAGAGGCTAGGGTTACACTGTAGTCGGTTACAATGGTAGGAGATCTACATATCCAGACGCCAAGCTTGCCTTCCACGCCAAGGAAAATACCTTCCGACACGAGCCGAGTCTTCAATCTTCTATCTTCGTAGTCCGGAGTCCGGCGGATATTGATAGTCCGCTATCCGGACACCCCTAGTCCAGACTCCTCAAGAGCCCCCCGAACCAGGCTTCAATGACGATAAGTCCAGCGTGTTTGTAGTCTTCGGCGCTGTAAGGCGGGTTCTCCTTCAAATTCCATGTTCCTCGCCAATAGTGTCCGCCCACCGAATATTGTGCTTCTTGGCTTCTACACCAAATTATGGCTATCCTCCACGCTGCCGCACTAATGCGAAAAGCCAGGAGCTTTTACATTTTACCTCAATCGTGCGGGTCACCCGCCTATTAAAGGGGCAAGGATCCAGATCCAAACCGCACTGCCTTTCCTCCCACGATATTCCATCAAGCGCCTCGACCTGAAATCCATTCTACCATGGATCGTCAACGCGCTCTTCCTCACGCGCCCCCAGCCCATCGCCGGGATTGGAGGAGGTGCTCTATTTCGCACAACGAGCTAGTAAAGCTCCAAACGGAGGGATTACTCTCCGCCTTCATGGTTCCGGTCCGAGCCGGATTGGTTACTTATCGAGGAGGGAGGCAGGAGGGCACCCCACGCCCCAACAGGGGGAGCGGTGTGTTTCTGCCCCTTATCTAGTAAGGGCTCGATTTCCAATACATCCGCTCCTCCGCTGGCTCCTCAAGTTCTATGGACTCCAGCTCCACCACTCACGCCCGCCGTCGTTGCACATCGCTGGCCTACGTAGCTCTTGCGAAGCTATTCCCGCATCGAGCCCCATTTCGATTGTGGAAGAGGCTGTTCGCTTGTGCCCCGCTCTCACCAGGGTCCATATATCATGGGCGGCGCCAAATATGGCGATCATCGACCGGATACCTATCCGCACCCCTAAGAGGGCGTCCAAGACTCGCCTCGAGGGTTTTATATTGTAGACGCCTACCGCTCGACCCAGTCCTGATTGGCCCTCTGAGTTTGATGTTGCTCCTTGAAGAAACGCCACCGGGCGCTCATGAGCCCCTGCTTGAGGAGGACAAGAGCGCCCATTACTTGATGGGCGAATAAGACTAATGGCTCATTCCGCTTGACCATGATCGAGTCATGGCAACATGCATCAAGCGGGTGCAGCCGCTGCAATACGTAGGTCACCCCATGTGGGATTTTAATGGGGAGGACGATGCCACCCAAGACGGCCAAGAAGGGGCCGGATTCGACCGAGGATCCGTGAAGATCCTGTCCGCCTGTATAAGGGGAGAAGGAGGACTTCTTCGTCTCAACCCCGTGGATGGGTTTTCTATGGTCAATCCTGCAGGATGGGTGTTTAACACCTCAAAAGGGTCTTTACCCGTATTCTCAAGTTTAAGCTTCTCATATTACGCCTTTTGGCGCAGGGTCTACGCCGGATGTGGAGGACATGGTGAGTCCTCGCTCCGCAACCCGAGGACCCGGAGGTCTCGGGTCCGCCTCCAAGAGGATCCGGACCGGGTGGAGCTAATCGACGGGTGTATCACCAGCTAAGCGCCGATGATGCGCTGTCGCCATTACGGCGACTACCTCGCTAAGTTCGCATCCTGTGACCAAGACCAAGTCCGACACCGTTATCTTATCCTTGCTTATTCTCGACCTTCGCGAACGATGGTGTCTTGCAGAAGCGCCAACCGCCGGAGCCGAGCTCAAGGCGGCCGACTTACGGAGGTCGCCGAACCAAGAGGGAGGAAAAGGAGCGCCAGACGGGCGGAAACGCCGCCAGAGGTATAGCTCATGTTTAATCTTTCTCGAGCGATGTTCCGAGGAAACTTCTAAGTGCTCATGGTTTTTATAGAAGAAAAGCGCCGTCGAATCGCGAGCATAGGAATTGCCGATCCTACCAATTCCACCGGCCCCAGCCCGGATCGGAGGGGAGGCAAGAAGACGCGAACCGGATCCTACTCCAATGGAGGATAATGACA
The DNA here is from genome assembly GCA_021437245.1 of Aegilops speltoides. Taxonomy (NCBI): domain Eukaryota; kingdom Viridiplantae; phylum Streptophyta; class Magnoliopsida; order Poales; family Poaceae; genus Aegilops; species Aegilops speltoides. Next base: position 11,927 of record JAHHZJ010004165.1, on the reverse strand, counting down.
GATCGTCCGCCACCCCAAGAGGTGGAGAGCGCTATGAATCATAGACGCCACGGACAGTTTTTCAAGAGGCGTGTTTTCCCTGAGGCATTGGATGCCTTCCATGGGGACGGCATCTCCGGCTGCTCAAAATGGTTTTACCAGGCTACTTGAGCAAGTATGTTAAAGACATACTGTAAGGGAATTTTAATGGTTGTATACACCAAGAGCTCTCGAGACTGAAATTAGTTATGTTAACTGATTTAAGGATCACATAAACTTTCCGGCTCTTAACGAGAGGAACGCCCAACATCCCGGAGCAGCAAGATTGTAAGGCCCAACTTGAGGTCAAGATTTTGCCGCCGCAGAGGAGACGGAAAGACCCTCCCGTAACACATTTGTTTAAAATAAGCGCCAGCGGCGCGCGTGAGTCTAATAATGACATCGCAGTGCCGCCAACAAGATCCGGATAGGCAGCGCTGCTACGCCACTAAGGGTCGGCGAGAGCGCTTCAACAAAGTTCAGCAGAAAGGAACAAACTCCAAGATGCCAACGCCAAGCTCGTAGAAGAGCTTAAAGGTGCACAGCCGAGCTGTCCGGCCCGTTCAGAAGGAGAATCAACGACTTCGCCGCGCATCTATAGTAGTGCTTGAGCTAACTCTCTAAGGAAGAAGAGTTCGGTGAGGAAGTGATTTGACATAATATGTCTTGTAGGTATACTCACTGCCATCCTCGCGGAGGAGATGCCCATATCAATGGGTGATCAACTTCCGAATCTGTTGCAGCTTGTTCGAACGAGTTCTAGCAGCAATGAGTGGCGCCAGACAGTTTTATGGCCATCCTCGCCTACCGAGGGCCTCGGGAGCTTATGGAGAAGCTACGGAGTGCGCAGCAGCCCTGCTTGTGGAAGATTTCAGCTTGCCGCCAAGGTGCTGTGGAGGCTTGGGCCATGGTGAAGACGCTGCACAAGAAGGCGCACCCCAGCCATATGGTCAAGTTGGACCGGTGGGGCCCAAGGGAAGGAGATCCTCGTGAGTTTAGTGTACGCCAGTGGAATCAAGGTTGCTAAATATTCCCAACGGATCAGAAACTAGACAGCCTCGTTAGACGGGATTGAGGAGGAATACAATCAATAGATTTGACAATGTATGTTATCCTTAAAATTGACATGTGAAATGCCTTCTAGCTGGATTGTAGATCGCTTGTCTTTGCTGACCTTTTCGCTTCAATTCTCGACCCTAGAGTCCGGAGTGTGTCCAATACCTTTTGGTTTAACAAATAACCGTGGTATGCATGGAGACCAAAGCGGGGTCATTAGTGCTTTATCGCATAAGTGGCCAACTAGTTATGTTATATTACATGGTTAGTAAGAAACATCTTCCAGGAGAATAGTTCCGTTATGGTTCCTTTTTCATTGGGAGGCATGCCCTAAAGTGCATTGCCGACCGCAAAGAAAGCAGAAACATCCGGGGGCAGATGGAAAGAAGTACTTAGAAAGTCATCTTTAAATCACCGAATCGAATATTCCCTTAAGAACGCTTAGCTTTCGCTTCACCCAGCCTGAGGTACACATCCGCTCAACCCGCAAGAATAATCGCAAAGGTGCTCCTTTACCACCTAGCCGAACAATCGGGAACGAGGGGTAAGCACAGAGCCAGCAACCCAGCTTGGCCAAAACTTAAGTCATATCGATGCATATAATGGCGTAGTAAAAGGTACATGTGGAAGCGTGACACATGTTGGGTAAAACTCAGATAGTTGAGCTTCTATAAAAGAAGCCCTCAGAATAACGAAAGCAATGGCACATCGTATGTATGCAAAAATGCGAAAATATGCCCCGAGGGATTATTAATTTAGAAGGAAAAAAGAGAAAGAGAGGACAGCCGAAATGTAAAAGGTTGGACGGGGGAAGGGGACGAACTCTGAGTCCGGCGCTAGGCATAGAATCTTCGTAGTCGGGCTACGTTCCATGGGTTCGGCTCGAGTCGGTTGTCCGACGATTCTGAGACGGTACGCTCCGCCGGTCAAGATTTTGATCGAGCAATGAAGGGGCCTTCCCATCTCGGCTTGAGCTTATCCTTTTCTTGTCCGCAGCGAGAACTAGTTCGCCAACGTTATAGGTCTTGGCCCGCATCGCTTTTGATATCTTCGGCCTGCTGCCGATAAATGCGGAACGAGCCTTCGCGACGCCACGCTTTTCCTCCAATGTGTCCAAGCTGTCCCGCCGATCTAGCTCGGCTTCTTTCTCATACATGCGCACTTAGGTGAGTCATGAATAATGTCGCAGGCAAGACCGCTACCGTAAACCATAAAGAATGGTGTGAACCGTAGTACGGTTAGGCGTTGTCCGCAGCCCCCGTGAGTACGGAGTCCATCTCCTCACCCATTGGTATCGGACGGCAAGTGACCTTACCAATCTAGGTTTTATGCCGCCATTATTAGACCGCTTGCTCTTTCCACTTGACCGCTGGTTTGAGGGTGATAGACGACGATAGTCGAGCTTAATGCCCATATTTTTGCACCATGACTTGACCTCATCGGCCGTGAAGTTTGTGCCGTTGTTGGTGATGATGTCTGGGGACTCAGAACGTGTACCACCGATATAAAGTCTATCACCGTCCCACTCGCCGCTTTAACCGGTTTGGCCTCTATCCATTTGGTGAACTTATCCACCATGACCAATAGGTATTTTTTCTTGTGGGTTCCCTTTAAGGGTCCGACCATGTCAAGCCCTGCATCATGAACGCCGTGTAATGGGTATAGTTTTGAGGGCGGTGGCATATGGCTGTGATTAGCAAAGAGTCGGCAACCAACGATCGCTGACCAAGTCCTCGCAAGATCTCGCCCGAGCCGCGTACCAATAAAACTCCGTATGAATGCCTTCCTACCAGGCCCGGCTGCTGCGTGGTGTCCACCTAGTCCGCATGGATTTCAGCCAGAGGTTTCGCTTCTTCTTCTTCGGAGATACACCTTTGAAGGACTCCGTAGTACTTTCTCTTATAAAGTTCTCCTCATGGACCTTGTAGGCCTTCGATCGCCAGACTATGCAATGGGCCTCATTTTGGTTCGGTAGCTCCCGCCAAGTAAGTAGGCTAGAAAGGTTCTCATTCCACGCGCGATCGCCATTATGTCGTATGGATGGTGTTATGTCGTCTCGATGAATCACCGCTTGGTGCGGTTTTCTCCGGTTTATCGCTGCCGACTCTCTTCCCATAGTACGGATGGCTTGAAGAGCCGCTCTGTGAAGATATTTGGAGGACAGATCACGCCGCACCGACGCGCGCTGTGACGCCGCCGCTTGGTTATTATCTCGCTATGTGATGGAATTCGAGTCCTTCAAACCGAAATGACATTTTCAGACAGCATTACGATATGCTGCCATTTTCGGATCCTGGCATCAAAGTCACCATTTATTTGGGATATTGCGAGGTTTGAATCCTCACAAGACCTCTAGGCGTTGATGCCCATGGAGACGCCATCCGAGACCATGTAACAGGCCTCAGATTCGCCGCGTTGTTGGAGTCCGTACATTATTTGGAGTACGATTGATCAGATCTCGTGGGGACGCCAAGACGACGCCAATTTCATCCGCCAACATTTTGGAGCCGCAAGTGCATAGTCCAGTGGAGTATGCGCCGCATTTTTAGGTAGTTCGGCTTCACCATTCGGCGACGAAGTCAGCCAAAACTTGTGACTTTATGGCTCGCCGAGGTTTGTAGGATATGTCAATGGCAAGAGCTCAATGGCCCATTTAGCAATCCCGCCTGCTATGCCGCGTTATTTATAATGTCATTGAGTGGCACTTCGAAGCCACCGTTATTGAACACTCTGGAAGTAGTGCCCAGCTTCCGGACGCCATGAACGACTGCAGATGCTATCTTTTGATAGTGCGGTAACGGATTTGCAGGGGTTAACACAAGGATACGTAATACATCGGTTTTTGAAGAGGGAATTTATGTCCTTCTCGCTATGCTGCTCGACGACGAGGACAGCGCCATAACTTGATGTGTTGCAGCGATGTATAACAACATTGGTTCGCTTAGAGTGGGCGCTGCCAGACCGGATTTGTTGCCAATATGGCTTTTATTTCCTAGTCCCGCCGAGGCGGCATCCGCCCACTCAAGTGTTCGGTTCGCTTAGAGGCGAGAAGGGGCAGCGCCTTTCTCTCCTAAACGGAGATAAACGCTTAGGGCTGCCACGCATCCCGTTAACTTTGTATTTGCTTGAGGTCTTTGGAATATCCAACTGCGATGAGCCCGGATTTTGGCCGGATTTGCTTCAATTCCTCTACCGACACGATGAAGCCCAAAGAGCTTTCCGTACGGGTACACCAAAACACATTTTTCCGGATTCATTAATGTCATATGCTCTCGAGGTTGTCGAATGTGAGCCTCAAATCGCCTACTAAAGTTTCGACGAGTTTGTTTTGACGACCACGCCGCTTCACGTATGCCTCAACCTGCTTTTGCCGATCCGGGTGGCTGATATGTTTGAATCATGCGCCGATATGTTGCACCGGCTTTTAAGTCCGAAGGGCATCGTGTTGAAGCGTAATGGTCCGTATGGAGTGATGAATGCCGTTATGCTTGATTCGCTCCGCCATCTTGATTTGATGATAGCCGAGTATGCATCCAGAAGCACAACGAATCGTGTCTCGGCCGTGGCATCGATAATTTGATCGATGCGGGAGGGGGAAAGGATCCTTTGGGCAAGCCTTATTGAGGTCTTTGAAGTCGGCTACATAGACGCCAGATTTATCTTTCTTTGGTACCATTACCAAATTTGCTAGCCAGTCCGGATGTTTGATATCTCTAATAAATCCGCTTCCAATAACTTGGCTAGCTCTTCTCCCATCGCCTCGTATCTTGGGCTCGAAAATCGTCAAGAGCCTGCTTGATCGGCTTGAACTTTTTAGATGTTTAGGCTGGCTCGCCAGCTCGCAAGGGATGCCGCATGTCCGGCGGGTGCCAGGCGAAGATGTCCCGATTTTCCCGAAGGAAATCGCGTAATGCAGCGTCAACTTCGGGGTTCAACTGTGCCCCGATGGAAGCCGTCTTTGTTGGGTCCATTGGGTGGACTTGAAATTTAACTATCTCATCTGCTGGTTTGAAGGAGGTGGACTTGGATCTTTTATCAAGTATCACATCGTCCGTGTTTATCGTAGAGCGCAACGTGGTTAGTTCCTCTGCCGCTAAGGCTTCGGATAGTGCTTCGAGAGCTAGTGCGGTCAGTCTTATTTTCACGGAGTGTCGGTCCGGATCACTAACGAGAGTGATTATTCCGCTTGCCTGTGCATTTTGAGCTTCATGTACCCGTAATGGGGTATTGCTTGAAAATTGTGAATGCCTCCGCCCCTAATATGGCGGATAGCCGCCACCGAACGGGCCACCGGAATGTGACTTCTTCGATCTATAATTGTCCGGAGAGCCAACACCACATCTAGTGTGATTTTCCGGCAGCGCGCTTCCGGCTAGGGATTATTCCTCCGAAGGTTGTGCTGCTTCGCTTCAATGCGGCTCCAATCGATTTCCATTTTTCGCAGGGTTTCTCAGAATGAGGTTTAGTCCGCGCCGCCATCCATGAGGACTTTTGTCACCGAAGTCATTCCACTATGGGACTAAGTACCAAGGCGGCCGGGCTCGTAGCTCGAGATATGGGCCTCGTCACTGGCATCAAGGTGATAGCCGTGTCGCCCATGGATTTGCGGTTGCTACTTGGTAGACTTCACAAGAAGTTCGCTGGATTGTTCTTTTTCGCATATTATTCGATGCGAAAGTCTCAAGACTGCTGAGACCGTGCCGGTATTGTTGGAGTGGTTTCGAGCTAGGAGCTCTCGCCACTTTTGGCCACCCGCCATAGTATCCAACATGCTCGAAGGTCGTGTCGGAACAGCCCCCCCGTATCATGAAGTTTACAGGTCCATTGAGCCATCCTTCCAAAGACGGGTTCCGCTTCCTTGCTGGTTTTTTGCTTTTATATTTTGCATCCGGGCCCTGATTGTGAGGCGCCTTTACCGCTGGACTGATTGGGGCCGATTATCCCAAAATTGATTTTCAGTTTTCCGAAACTTTCCATCGCACAAGATTTCAGATTATGGACGCCAGATCGTGAAACACGTAATCTGCGACCATCAATGGCGCTCAGAATTCCTTTGTCCCGCAGCTATTGCGTAAGATTGAGATTAAGCTTTTCCTCTCGGCAGCCCTTTATCCTGCTCATAACCGTGGAGGAGTCCGCCTAGTAATGATGTACTATTTCTCGAGGGCTCTTGCCGAATTAGAGATAGGTCGATATGTCGTATGGTGGGTGGAGCAAAATCCGACCCCTGCCCATCTTTGGGCTCAAGGTCGAGGGACTTCCGGATTCGAAGCTTGATTTGTCGGGGACAGCCCGGCAGTCCGGGACGACGATGATTTTAGGTTCAATGCTCGATCAGGTCCGCTCCTCCGCTGAATCCGCATGGAGGGTTCGGGAATCCTGACACGATTGTTTTCAACAACGGCAACGAATTGTCGAATTGTTCTTCTACCACTCGATGTGGTGGGTAGCCCGGGAGAGTCAATCTCTTAGATCGGTTTAAGCCCGATCCGATTGTAGTCCGCTATAATTCTGGGGAGGGCGAGAAGCGATCCAAGAGCTCGCTAAAAGACGAGAGCTCAATTGATCTAATTGTTCGCAGCTTTAGGGCTGACGCGAAGATTGCTTGTGATGACTTGAGAAGTCATTGTCAAGTGGCGGCCGACAAAGCGTCATAAGAAAGCCACCCACCGGATTGTTTGACCGGGCTGCCAAAGCCCTCCGTGAGAACACCGCTTTGAAGATTTGGTAAAGGCATCCACTTCTATCGGCGCATTTACACGAGGAACTCTCAATGAAAGCACCAATGTCGGTGTCAAACCGCGGATCTCTGTAGGGGGTCCCGAACGCAGCGCCTAGGCGGATGGTAATGGAGACGAGGGACACAATGTTTTACTCTAGGTTCGCCCTCTCGATGGAGGTAATACCCTACGCCCCGCTTGATTAATATTGTAGTACAAGAGTAGATCTACCACGAGATCAAGGAGGCTAAACCCTAGAAGCTAGCCTATGGTATGATTGTTGAGATGTAATGTTGTGTCCCACGGATTAAGGCCCTCCGTTTATATAGACACCGGAGAGGCTATGGTTACACGTAGTCGGTTACAATGGTAGGAGATCTACATATTCAGACGCCAAGCTTGCCTTCCACGCCAAGGAAAGTACCTTCCTGACACGAGCCGAGTCTTCAATCTTCTCTTCGTAGTCCGGGAGTCCGCGATATTGATAGTCCGCTATCCGACACCCCCAGTCCAGACTCCTCAAAGAAGGTTTACATCGCTCTGGTACACAAAGATGGCATACATAATAGATCCTATGGCTGAAGCATAGGGATGACACTCATCTCTTCTTTATCTTTTGTCCGTGGTCGCGATCGAGCCAAGCTCAATCTCACACCTTGTAACATAGGCAAGAACCCCTTCTTGACTAATCCATTTTGAACCTCTTCAAAATCTTATCAAGGTATGTGCTTTAGAGAGACCTATGAGGCGCCTCGATCTATCTCTATAGATTTTGATGCCTAATATATAAGCAGCTTCTCCAAGGTCCTTCATTGAAAAACACTTGTTCAAGTAGGCCTTAATGTTGTCCGTAAGTTTTGTATCATTTCCCATCAAGAGTATGTCATCTACATATAATAGGAGAAATGCTACAGAGCTCCCACTCACTTTCTTGTAAACGCAGGCTTCTCCATAAGTCCAAGATAACCCAAACGCTTTGATCATCTCATCAAAGCGTAATGTTCCAACTCCGAGATGCTTGCACCAGTCCATAAATGGATCGCTGGAGTTTGCATACTTTGTTAGCGCTTCGAGGATCGATAAAACCTTCCGCTGCATCATATACGCTCTTCCTTAAGATGTCCGTTAAGGAATGCCGCTTTGACGCCCATCTTCCATATCTCATAATCATAGTATGCGGCAATTGCTAACATGATTCGGACGGACTTCAGCTTCGCCATGGGAGAGAATGTCTCGTCAGAAGTCAATCCCTTGAACTTGTCGATAACCCTTAGCGACAAGTCGAGCTTTGTAGATGGTAACATTACCATCCGCGCCCGCCTTCTTCTTCTAAAAATCCATTTGTTTTCTATTGCTCACGATCATCGGCAAGTCTGCCAAAGTCCATACTTTGTTTTCATACATGGATTCTATCTCGGATTTCATGGCTTCAAGCCATTTGTTGGAATCTGGCCCGCCATCGCTTCTTCATAGTTCAAGGTTCATTGTTGTCTAACAACATGATTTATGACAGGTTGCCATACCACTCAAAGGAACGTGTCCTCGTGGACCTTCGGTTTAGTAGTAACTTGATCCAAGTACCTTGATCATCATCATTGTTTTCCTCTTCGCTGGTGGGGCATCACAGAACGGTTTCCTCGCCGCACCACTTTCCCTGCTCGAGAGGTAGTACTTCATCGAAGTTCTACTTTCTCCCACTTACTTCTTTCGAGAGAAACTCTTTCTCCGTAAAGCATCCGCTTTGGCAACAAAGATCTTGCCTTCGGATCTTAAGTAGAAGGTATACCCGACAGCTTCCTTAGGGTATCCTATGAATACGCATTTTTCCGACTCTGGGTTCGAGCTTTGTTGAAGTTTCTTGACATAAGCATCGTGATCCCCAAACTTTTAGAAACGATAGCTTAGGTTTCTTCCCAAACCATAGTTCATACGGTGTCGCCTCAACGGATTTAGACGGTGCCCTATTTAAAGTGAATGTAGCTGTCTCTAGAGCGATCCCCAAAATGATAGCGTAAATCGGTAAGAGACATCATAGACCGCACCATATCCAATAGAGTGCGACACGACGCTCGACACACCGCTTTCACCGAGGTGTTCCAGCGGCGTGAGTTGTGAAACCATTCCACATTTCCTTAAGTGTGCCAAATTCGGACTTAAGTATTCTCCTCCACGATCCGATCAGAGGAACTTTATCTTTCGGTCACGCTGATTCTCCACCTCATTCTGAAATTCCTTGAACTTTTCAAAGGTCTCAGACTTGTGTTTCATTAAGTAGACATACCCATATCTACTCAAGTCATCGTGAGAGTGAGAACATAACGATATCCTCCACGAGCCTCAACGCCATTGGACCGCACACATCGGTATGTATGATTTCCAACAAGTTGGTTGCTCGCCCATTGTTCCGAGAACGGAGTCTTGGTCATTTTGCCTAAGAGGCAAGGTTCGCATGTGTCAAATGATTCATAATCAAGAGACTCTAAAAGTCCATCCGCATGGAGCTTCTTCATGCGCTTGACACCAATGTGACCAAGGCGCAAAGGCCACAAGTATGTGGGACTATCGTTATCAACTTTACATCTTTTGGCATCCACACTATGAACATGTGTAATATTACGCCGAGATTCATTAAGAATAAACCATTGACCATCGGAGCATGACCATAAAACATATCTCTCATATAAATCGAACAACCATTATTCTCAGACTTAAATGAGTAGCCATCTCAGATAAACAAGATCCAGATACAATGTTCATGCTCAAACATGGCACTAAATAACAATTATGGAGGTTCAAAACTAATCCCGAGGTAAATGTAGAGGCAGCGTGTCGACGGCGATCACATCGACTCGAACCATTCCCGACGCCAAGATCGTCACCTCGCCCTTCGCCAGCCTGCTTATTCCGCAGCTCCGCCAGGAGTTACAAATATGAGCAACAGACCGTATCAAATACCCGTGAGTTACTACGAGTAATCGTAAGGTACACATCAATTACATGTATATCAAATATACCTTTGGTGTTGCCGGCCTTCTTATCCGCTAAGTATTTGGGGCAGCTTCGCCCAAAGGACCTTCCCTTGCAATAAAAGCACTCACCCTCGTGCTTGGGTCCATTCTTTGACTTCTTCCCGCAACAAAGCTTACGGGCGCGCAACATCTTTGCCGCCCTTCTTGAAGTTCTTCTTACCTTGCCCTTCTTGAACTTAGTGGTCTTATTGACCATCAACACTTGATGTTCTTTCTGATTTCAGCCTCACGACTTCAGATCGAGAACACTTCAGAATGGTTTTTACCATCCTCGCATGTTGTAGTTCATCACAAAGCTCTTGTAGCTTGGTGGGAGCGATCGAGGATTCTGCCAATGACCGCCTATCTGGAGGTTAATGTTCACTGGTCATACGGTTGTGCAACCTGCACATCTTCGTGATGTGCTCACCGACGTAACTGTTTTCTCCATCTTACAATCAGAGAACTTGTCGGAGACATCATATCTCTCGACCCGCATGAGCTTGAAAACTAGTTTCAGCTCTTCAACATCTCATATGCTCCGTGGTGCTCAAAACGCTTTTGGAGCCCCGGTTCTAAGCTGTAAAGCATGCCGCACTAAACGAGGGAGTAATCATCAAGACGAGCTTGCAAGCATTCATAACGCCTTGGTTCTCTCGACGGAGCGCCACCTAGCGGTCCTTCTAGGCCATATTGCTTCCCGGCAGCTATGAGGATGATCTCGTTCCGACCCAATCAGATAGTTGTTGCCATCATCTTTCAGCTTGGTTTTCTAGGAACGCTGAAGTTCATGTTGACATTAGCGCTGGCCATTCATCTACAAGACATATTTGCAAAGGTTTTAGACTAAGTTCATGATAATAAAGTTCTAATCAAAATTATGAACTCCCACTTAGATTAGACATCCTCTAGTCATCTAAGTGTTACACGATCCAAGTCGACTAGCCCGTGTCCGATCATCACGTGAGACGGACTAGTCATCGCCGGTGAACATCTTCATGTTGATCGATCTTCCATACGCCTCATGTTCGACCTTTCGTCTCCGTGTTCCGAGGCCATGTCCGCACATGCTAGGCTCGCTGTTAACCCTAAGTGTTTTCACCGTAAACCTGTCTTACACCCGCTGTATGTGAACGTAAGAATCCATCACACCCGATCATCACGCGGGTGCTTAGAAGCGACGAACCGTAGCAACGGTGCACGCTAGGGAGAACACTTGAAATTTTGTAAGGGATCATCTTATTTACTACCGTCTGCCCTAAGTAAACAAGATGCATAATCATAATAAACATCACATGCAATTATATAGTTGTGACATGATATGGCCAATATCATAAAGCTCCATTGATCTCCATCTTCGGGCTCCATGATCATCTTGTCACCGCTTGACACCATGATCTCCATCATCATGATCTCCATCATCGTGTCTTCATGAAGTTGTCACGCTAACGGCTACTTCTACTTCTATGACTAACCCGCTTAGTAATGAAGTAAAGTAGTTTACATGGCGCTCTTCAATGACACGCAGGTCATACAAAAATAAAGACAACTCCTATGGCTCCCGCCGTTGTCATACTCATCGACATGCAAGTCGTGAATCCTATTACAAGAACATGATCTCATACATCACAATTCATCATTCATCACGACTTCCGCCATATCACATCACATGATCAATCGCTGCAAAAACAAGTTAGACGCCCTCTAATTGATGTTGTATCTTTACGTGGCTGCGATTGGGTTCTAGCAAGAACGCTTTCCTACTTAATCACCACAACGTGATTTTGTCAACTTCTATTTACCCTTCATCGGGCCCTGTTCATCGAATCCGCCCAACTAAAGTGGAGAGACAGACACCGCCAGCCACCTTATGCAACTAGTGCATGTCAATCGGTGGAACCGGTCTCACGAAGCGACACGTAAGGTTGGTCCGGCCGCTCATCCCACAATACCATTGAAGCAAGAAAAGACTAGTAGAGGCAAGTAAGTTGACAAGATCAACGCCCACAACAAATTGTGTTCTACTCGCATTAGAGAACTACGATAGACCTAGATCTGATACCACTGTTGGGGAACGCTGCGAAAATTAAAAATTTCCTACGGCTTCACCAAGATCCATCTATGA
>JAHHZJ010004162.1:0-13348 GCA_021437245.1 Aegilops speltoides | reverse complement strand
GAGCGCCCAGCTGCATGATGGGCACGATCTAGCTCACCGCGGATAGTACCTTGAGGTCAGACACGAATCCGCCCGACCAATAGTCCGGAGCCGATCGCAGATTGAGGACGAGTGGTGGACACCGCCGGAGCTGCAACATCCGCGACGATGGAGCCAACACCGACCTTGTCCCTTATAAAACTCGGACTCGAGGTGCCGACTCGCCGACCAACCTCCTCAGGTCCTCCGCCAATCGAATCCGATACGCCGATCATGGAGTTCACCATCATGACATTTTCAAGACTCGCCTTTGGCGACATCTTAAATTTCTAAAGCATCTCTCGCTATCCGGAGAGCCTCGCCGCGATTATGGCCGTGATGGTTGGGATGCGACGACGAAGAAATTCAAAGCCCACCCACCACCCACTTTGTAGCATCTGTCGACGATCTAACCGACATGCTAGACTATGACCAAGACATCGACGTATGAACGATGATGCCGAGATTTAATCAAGAACCAAAGGCTTGCTGTGGCACTGGAAGACCACCTCATCATATGACATATACATGGTGGACACCCCAAAAGATGGGGACGGCGAAGAAGCAGGGAGGCGATTCCTTAAAGAAAAGCCTCAAGCGCCGACGCACGGCGCCGCTCTAAATCCCGCCACAAGAAGAATAGAAATTCGCACAGAGATAATAACACCCCGTAAAGTGCCAAAGACAATCCTCCAAAGAAGATTCAGCGAGAGGATGCGTAAGCCCTCACGAGAGGCGGGCATTTAAGAGGTCGAGGATGATAATTACATACCTCCTCCGAGACGAGGTAAGCCTCGACGACAATGAATCTGCTGTGCCCGAGGATCCGGCTCGAACAAGAGCTGCTTTCAAACGCAGGCTAATGGCCACAGAATAGCCTAAAGAAAAGCAGCAGCAGCCTTCAAGCTGATCAAGACTCGGCCGACAGATGGACCGAGGTCCTCGCGTCAAGAGTATGAACTTGAATGTCCCTCCAAGAGTTACGCAAAACGCAAGTTGCTCCCCGATTAGAGGAGGAAGCATACATACCTTCATCACCAGCGACAAACGCCACTCGACCACCACGTGGTCGCGATAGAGGCATCCAGGCCCTCCACTAAGACGCACTCGCATCGCTCAAAAATTACGGGCCACGAGGAACGCGCCGACTTTGCGAGATATATTGGAGGACAAAGCAAGGCAATCCAGATCCATCTATGGATCACGGGAGCCCACGACCACGCATTTAATACCGCCGCACGGATACAACAACTCGCCGGGCCGAACAGCAGATAACGCCCCTTGAGCTACGCCGTGATATTGCTCAATACAGAGGCGCCGCACACCCGCTATGCTTCATCGACGAAGTAATGGATCATCAAATCCTCAAGGGTTTAAACCCGTAAACATTGAATCCTACGATGGCACAACAGACCAAGGGTTTGGATCAAGATTATCTCCTTCATATCCATATGGCCCGCGGAGACGATCTCCACCCCATCAAATATCCCCCACTAGCTTAAAGGACCAGCTCAAGATTGGCTTAACAGCTTGCCCGCAGAGTCAATTGGTGTTGGGAGGACCGAAGCCGATTCCTCGACAACTTCCAGGGCACATATGTGACCACCACACGCCGATGACCTAAGCCACATAATTCAGCAGCCAAACGAATCGCCAGTCAATTCTGACACGGTTCTTAACAAAGAAAAATCAAATCGCGACTATCCGGATGCAGAGGCCCTCGCAGCCTTCAAACATAACATCCATGATTAGTGGCTAGCCCGCACCTAGGACAGAAAAGCCGAAATCCATGGCAGCCCTCACATCATTAATGACCCGCTTCAGGCGGAGAGGATATGGCTAGCTCGCAAGAACAACCTCAAGAAAATGCCGTAGTCCGGATACTAAGAACCACAATGGCAGGTCGCTCGAAGAAAAATAAACGCCGCTTAACGGCGAACAAGGAGGATACGGAATCAACGCCGGATTCCGAGGCCCTAAACCCGGTCAAGGAAAAGCCATTTAAAAGAACCACCCGGTCCGTCCCAATTTGGACCGAATACTCGACCGCTTCTTGCGATACATGGCACTTCAAAAACTAGCTAACCACACCAACAGAGATTGTTGGGTATTTAAGCAGCAGTGTTAATTGTCAAAACAACGACAAGGGGCTGCAAAGAACGACGAGGAGGAGACCCGCCTAACAAGAGAGGATGAAAGGTTTCCCCACAAGTGCGGACGGTAAACATGATATACGCAACCCATATACCCAAGAGGGAGCGGAAGCGCACTAAGGGACGATATGCGATGGAGCGCCACCCCGTTCAATCCATGGTCCTTCGCCCGATCACTTTCGATCGAAGAGACCATCCGACAAGATCCGCCATGGCGATTCGCCGCATTGGTTTTAGACCCAATTGTCGGCGGATTTCACCTCACGAGTCCCGATGGACGCGGCAGAGCTCTGAACCGCTTTATCAGATACAGGCGCAAGATGGGCATAGACCCTCAAGGATTAAACCTCACAAAGACGACCTTCAAAGGCGCCATACCGTGTTGAGGCCAATTGTATGTGCTCACCACACCGAAGTGGTCTTCGATCCCGGATAATTTCCAAGCGAGGAGTTAATCTTCGACATAGTTCGCTCGCAGCGCTATCACGCTCGCCGAACGAACCGCTGTCAAAAGTTCAACGCGTGCCGCATTATGCATACCTCAAGCCCAAGATGCCAGCCCTCATGGAGTCATCACGGTCAACGGAAATATGGAACGCCCTCCGAACGGAGGAACATACATGCTCGCGCGGCACAGAGCAGCATTTTACAGCATTTTCGAGTCCGCCGTTAAACGACCGGACACGCCAAACGCTACCGAGCAACATCAATCAAGACCACCCGCACATTCCGAGCATCGCCAGAGTAATGCGGCCCCAACCCCAGCCCTCGATGATTGTAAGACCAGCCTCCGCGACATCATTACGCCCTGAGATACCATGGGCATAGGGAGGCACGACCACAACAGAGCCAGAGTGCGGCTCGACCACACCAGGGGCCCCAAGTGTGTCGCTTCTTCGATTTTTATTTTCCTTCTTTATACACGTAACTCCGCTCATCGAGGCCCCGTCCGCAAAGTGAACCCGCCGAACTCACGATGCAACAGCCAGGAGGAAAAAAGGCTGCATTTAACACTGTGTGGTCTCCATTAAGAGCATTAAATTTGATTATACACACCAGTCCGCAGCCCACCCCTCGAGGGGGACATGTTTAATTAGTCCAATCCTTGCTTACCGTGACTATTTGTATCATTCCACACTCATAGCAGAATTCCTTAAATAAATAATGCAGCATTTTTGCCTATAATTGCATCACTTTACATATATGTTCATTAATGACATCTTGCACCAGATATTTTGGTACTACCAATACACCAGGGCTTATGTTCCCGCGATTATGGTGTGATAAGTCCAACACTTTCACAAGTGCGCACTCAACTTATATCATTATATGAATCGGCTCAATCATGTCTTGGGTCAATAGTTGGTTGCCCGACTCCCATGTTTTGGTACCTTACGCCTGCCTGGCGCTAAGGTAGCACGGAGAACCATCGCGATTGCGCCTGTGAGCTGGGCGAGCCCAAGGAGAAAGCTAAACGACCGGCATGATAAGGCGAGAGACTGTCGCTGCTCGAGAGGTCTTTTCGAGTCCCTAAATACTTATGCCGCCGAGCGAACAACCGGATCATGTCCGCCAAGGCATGGATAACGCCTCAACTCGCTTCCGAATACTAGGGCTTCACCAAATTTAAAATTATAGAATTCTATGGCTAAGGAGAGTGTTCAAGCATTATAAGTCCGTTGCTTGTTCGTGTGGAGCGCCCTAGATGGACCCAAAATGGGAACAAGAGTGCTCAAGTTTATCCCAACACCCTAGCACTAGTGGCATGGGGCCGACGATTGCCATCTCTCGATTTTATAAACGCCGCATGTAGTAATATTTTAAATTAAACAGCTGCTTAGCGATATGAACAAAGTTTTCGTGGTACATGATAATACATAGCGAAGTTTACTCAATAATTACATCTCGGGGCACCCATCCGCAATCTTGCGGCACCCTTCAGACAGTCTTATAGTACATCTCGTGTCGTGTCAAAACTCGGATCTCGGTAGGGCGCCCAACTGCAAGGCCTAGGCGATGGTAACAGAGACAAGGGACACGATGTTTTACCCATGTTCGGCCTCTTAATGGAGGTAAAACCCACGCCCGCTTGATTAATATTGATGATGTGTATTACAAGAGTGGATCTACCACGAGATCAAGGAGGCTAAACCCTAGAAGCTAGCCTATGGTATGATTGTTGTAATGGATGTTGTGTCCTACGGATTAAAGCCCTCCGCTTATATAGACACCGGAGAGGGATAGGGTTACACAGTAGTCGGTTACAATGGTAGGAGATCTACATATCCAGATGCAAGCTTGCCTTCCACGCCAAGGAAAGTCCATCCCTACACGGACGAAGTCTTCAATCTTGTATCTTCATAGTCTTGGAGTCCGCGACGATGATAGTCCGCTGTCCGACACCCCTAGTCCAGACTCCTCAAGAGTCTCTAACTCGGCTTCAATGACGATGAGTCCGCAAGATAATGTTCGGCATTGCAAGGCGGGTTCCTCCTCCGAATAATCCAAAGAAGATTGTGAACACCAGATAGTGTCCGCTCCAAAAAAAATTCTACATTCCACCGTAGAGAGAATAAAATGTACACAAGTTCAATGCAGACGTGTTCATGCAGGCATGACGTCACGCCACTACCAAGCCTTTACTTGAATCGCTTTTTATTATACCACCTCAAGCTTAGCAAGCGGTTTCTTGGCACGCCTTGTCAAGCAGAGATCGTGTTCCCTTATTCGGATTCTCATCAATACGGACGGTAGAACCCAACCGCCCATTGAGGGTGGCGCTTGGGAGATAAGCGAGCTTTACTGTGCTAGTGGGGACGATAGTCTTCGTCCGCCTATATATATAGGGATAAGGATTCACCTTTTCACCCACGCCTTCTTCCTCCTTTGCTTATCCATCTCCGCACTCAAGCTCCAGCGCCTAGGTTCACAAGATCTCATCTCGACCTTCTCCGACCATGTCCGAGCGGAGGTAAATGGTTGGCCTCCACCGCTGAGGAGGAGCACATCGCCAAATCAAGCAGCCGGATACCTTCCCATGACATCACAGATCGGCCTGCGACCAGGGCAGCTCATCCCCACCCCTGTGCCCCATGAGAGGGTCGATTCTCCCCACTTCCTCCGCTGGATCGGGCTTCCCACTTCACCCTTTGTCGGGGCCTCATGTTCTACTATGGCCTGGATTTCCACGATCCGCGCCAACTTCATCCTCAACATCTCGTGCGTCATCGTCAGTGCGAGGCCTTCCTTTGCATCCAGCCCCACTTCGCTTAGGCTCAAGACCTTCAATGTCAAGTCAAGGTAGTGAAGGGCACGCAGCGGAGTGCGAGGCGCCATGTTGGGCAAGATGCCCAACGCCCTCTCGGTTCGAAGGCCTTCGTGGAGTCCATCAAGGGTGGCAGGGTGGTTCTACATCACCGAACCACGCGACCTAGCGCGGTGGCCCCGAAGTTCAGATCTGTATCCCCTGCGCAGCCTCACCTCCGGAAAGAGAAGGGCTTGCTATGGGGTAGTTCAAGGAGCCGACGGGACTCCAAGCTCAGTATCCAAGCCGGTGAACAAGAAGCTCAGCTTGTTAACGTGGTCCAAGTCATGCTCGTCCGCCGGATTCTCCCATGCCAAGAACGGGCATTCAATCTGTGGGAGTTTGATCCTAACGAGCACCAGCGCTGAGCGGCTCTTTGACACGACGCACGGCGCGCCTGGAGGGTGCTGTTTATGGCGCTAAGCCTCGTGATCCGCGACGGAAGATCACGGATTTCACTCGCAGGCCCAGCCGACGAGGTAAGTGATTCTACCCTTTACGGACACTTGTTGTTAATAGTTCACCTTAAGCGGTTTCAATCTCCCTTTTCCTTTGACAGATGGATGAAGAAGGCCAAGCGGCTCATCCGCCCAGCTCCCATGCCGAAAAACCCAAGAGACGCCTGCCTAGCTGGGTGTAGGTTCCGCACCACATGTGGTGCCGAGAAGAAGGCCAAGAAGGTGGCCACTGCACTCGAAGAGTTCCCATTTTCCGTGTCCGACGGCTCAGGCGGACTCCTCCTCAAGATGAGAAGGAGGAAGAAGACTCTCCCAGAGGAGGGAGAGGAAGAGGAAGGCTTCCCAACAGGAGGCCAAGGGTCCAAGAGGGAAGAACTATTCCCGACAACTCGCCAACACCAACATTGGGCGGCGAATGGCCTTCATACCACGCCCGCAAGATCGTAAGTATCCGGATTCCTAATAGTTTATAATTTATCTTTTGTGTCACATAGTGTCCTTCCAATGCCGTGATACGCCTCGCAGTCCGGCCGATGATGATCTCCCCGCTTATCGAAGGGTCGCGTTCGCGGATGTGGATTCCATCCCGACGCTTTCCACCTCGCGCCGCCAGGACGCCGAGGTGGGATCCTAGGAAGGGACCCATCAAGAGGAGGCTCCAGAGGCGCCGCAAGGCAGCTCTCTCGACTTTGCGCCGGACTCCACACCGAACCCGCAGGGTTCCAGAGTCCGCGGGCGCCCTTCGCAAGAAGGGCAAGACGGACGCCGCGCCTCCGCCCAACCGAGGCGCCGGACAACTTGCCGGAGGCGCCCAAGGCGCCCATCGAGGAAGAACACATCACCGCATGAGTGCGGTGATTCGTAGGTTCGCTCGCCAAGAGCGGCCGACCGGCTCGCAGAGCTTCTAATGTGCTTTGAGGTAAGAAGTTAAAATTATGTAATGTAATACCGCATAGACAGAGAGTTTCGATGCTCGGCCGTGTTCGGAAAGAAAAGCCGACCGAGGATCTAAAAAGATATACGCAGGTTGCTAAAAGTATGTCAATATGGGTTTGAAGTGCGCGCCGACCGCCAGACCGACGCGAGGTCGGTGCATTGAAGCAGATCTCGAGCGGTCCGAGCAAGAGCTTCGTGCAAGAAGAGCTCGAGGACAAAGAAGGTGAGTAACACCACTTTGAATAGTTACCTTACGTAAAAGGATTTAGGTTGCAATAAAAGAATAAAAGGATAACATGGGTACCGCAGGGCCAATAAGGTGGCAACCTCGGAAGGAGGCCGTGTCCGCGGTCAACGCAGCGCCCGAACGGGCAGAGCGAGAGAAGCAGGAGGCGCGGGTGGCGGAGGTGCGGAGGCCTGTGCTCATGGAGAAGCATGAGAGTTTGGAGCACGACTCAAAGACTCGAGAGTCCGGCCCGCCTCGAAGTGCCAAGTCGCAAGGCCGAGGCCCGTAAGGCCCTTCAGAGGTTGAAGATGTGAAGAAAATAGCGGGTAAGGCATTTTTCATGCAAAGCAAGATGTTAATGTAAACTACCCGACACTTACCCGAATTGAGCTCTCCAGGCGCTTTGCAGATCTGCCCGCAGGTATCCGATGCCGCCGATTCTACCGGGTGAGGAGGGGAGCTCAACGGAGAAGGTCTTCGGTCTCAAGATCCGAGGCCGCCATCCGGTGTTTCAGCCACCACCAAGATGGTCGAGTTCCAAGGTAGCCGAGGAGCCATGAAGGGCCTATAGTCCGCGGGCTCGAGAGGCCATGCCGGGAGCTATCTTTCAGGCGCGGCCGGTGGATGCGCGTCGGTGGAGGTCATCAAGCGCCCCCGATGAAGGTGCTGGCCTCGCCCGCACAAAGGTGCACTGGCAACTGGATGCGGAGAGGCTCATCATCGACGCCGGCCAGCCAAGAAAGCCCGAGATGTAGTATAAGACTGTCTCAAGGGTGCCCGCAAGATTGTGATGAGTGCCCCAAAGATGTAATTGTTGAGTAAACTCGCTATGTATTATCCTCAGCGCTGAAAACTTTGTTCATATGGCCACAACGCTTTGTTTAATTTAAAATATTACCTTGGGGCTGTTATAAAATCTGAGATGGCAAGTCGTCGGTTCAAATTTCATGCCACTAGTGCCGGGTGTTCGGATAAATTTGAGCACTTTGTTCCCATTTTTGGGTCCATCTAGGAGGCGCCAACACAACTAACAAGGCAACCGGACTTATAATGCTTGAACACTCTCACTTAGCCATAGAATTTATAATTTTAAATTTCGAAGCCTA
Source organism: Aegilops speltoides (assembly GCA_021437245.1). Lineage (NCBI taxonomy): Eukaryota > Viridiplantae > Streptophyta > Magnoliopsida > Poales > Poaceae > Aegilops > Aegilops speltoides. Next base: position 5,147 of record JAHHZJ010004162.1, on the reverse strand, counting down.
GTATTCGAAGACCAATTCGGGCGCTTATCCACGCCTTTGTCGGACATTATCCGTTCTTCGTCAAGCGCATAAGTCTTTAGGGACCAAAAGACCTCTCTAACAAGCTGCTCTCGCCTTTATCATGCCGGCTTTAGCTTTCCATCGAGGCGCCCCAAACCGGCAATCGCAGTGGTTCTCCCAAGCTACCTTAGCCGATGGAACGGAACGTAAGGTACCAAACATGGGAGCCGGCAAACCCAACTATTGACCCAAGACATGATTCGAGCATTCATATAATGCTATAAGTTCGGTGCCGACTTTGAAAGTGTTCGGACTTATCACACCATAATGCGGGAACATAAGCCCTCGTGTATTCGGCCGCACTAAAATATACGGGTGCAAGATGTCATTAATGAACATATATGTAAAGTGATGCAATTATAGGCAAAAAATGCTGCATTATTTATTTAAGGAATTCGCTATGAGTGCGAATGATACAAATAGCGGTAAGCAAGGGATTGACTAATTAAACATGTCCTCCGGGTGGGCTATGGATCGTTATAATCAAATTTAATGCTCGTAATGGAGACCACCGAGTGTTCGTCGCAGCCTTTTTCCTCCCCGGCTGTGCATCGGAGTTCGTGGGTTCATCACGGACGGGCCTGTAAACGGAGTCCTCTATATAAAAGAAGGAAAATAAAAATAAGAAGGGGACACACTTGGGAGCCCTTGGTGTGGTGCCGCACGGTTCTGTAGGTCATGCCCTTCCCTATGCCCATGGTATTCCAAAGCGTAATGATGTATGCGAGGGTTGGTCTTGCAATCATGCGAGGGTTAGTTGGGGCCGGCAAGGCGCGTTTGAACGGCTAGGTGGTCTTGATTGATATTGCTCCGGCGCTTTGGCTGTGTCCGGTCGCTTAACAGCCGGACTAAAATTGCCTTAGAAGGCTGCTCAGATTGCCAGAGCCGCCATGTGTTCCTTAGTTCGAGGAGCGCTCGATTTCAGCTGACCGTAATGACTCCACGAGGGCCCGCATCTTGAGCTTGAGGTATGATACGCGGCACCGCTGAACTATGAAACGCGTTCGTCCCGAAGCAGAGCGTGATAGCCGGAACGGGACTATGTCAAGATTAACTCTCGCCCGAAATTATCCGAGGATCCAGACCACTTCAGCTGCGGATCGAGCCTCGCATAATTAGCTTCGACACTGTATGACGCCTTTCAAGGTCGCTTTGTAGGTTTAATCCTTGAGGGTCTATGCCCATCTTGGCGACCGTATCCCGATAGCAGGTTGTTCCGCCGCCTCCATCGACTCTTGTGAGGTGAAATCCATCGATTTATTGGGTCTAAAACCATCGCGCGAATCCGCCATGGCGGATGTTGGTCGATGGTTCTTCGATCGAAAGTGATCGGGCAAGAGGACCATGGATTGAACTTCCATCGCTCCATCGCCAGATACGCCCCTTAGTGCACGCCCGCCCCCTTTGGGTATATGGGTTATGATATCATGTTTACCGTCCGCACTTGTGGGGAAACCGCTCGGCCTTCATCGTCGGCCGGGTCCTTCCTCTTCGCCGCTATGCAGCCCTTGTCATTGTTTTCGCAATTAACTTGCCGCTCGCTTGAATACCCAACAATTCTCGCGGTGTGGTTAGCTGCTGGGTGCCATGTATCCGCATGAGCGGTCGAGTATTTGGTCCAAATTGACGGACCGAGTGGTTCTTTAAATGGCTTCTTCACGACCGGTTTAGAGCCTTGAATCCGCGCCGATCGCCAGATTCTCCTTGTCGCCGCCGTTAACGCGACGCTTATTTTTGCTTCGACCGACCGCCATTGTGGTCCTTGGTATCCGGACTTGATTTTTACGAGGTTGTTGCTGAAGCCAGCCTTATCCTCTCCCGCACGTAAGCGGTCATTAGGATGTGAGGGCTGCCATGGATTTTGGCTTTTCCCGCCCTAGGTGCCGGCCAGCCACTCGTCATGGATGTTATGTTTGAAGGCTGTGAGGGCCTCTGATCCCACAACGACGATTTGATTTTTTTTTGTTAAGAACCGTGTCCTAACTGGTTCGCCGATTCGCCCGCTGAATTATGTGGCTTAGGTGATCGGCGTTCTGGTGTCGCATATGTGCCTTTGGAAGTTGTCGAGGAATGCAGCTTCCGTGTCTTCCTAACACCCAATTGATCATGGGCAAGCTGTTAAGCCAATGCCGAGCTGGTCCTTGCTTGAGGGAGATACTTGATGGCGTGAGATCGCCATCGCGCATGTGGGTGTGAAGGAGATAATCTTCATCCAAACCGCGGGTTTGTTGGCCATCGTAGGATTCAATGTTTACGGGTTTAAACCTTCAGGATTTGATGATCCATTACTTCATCGAAGCATAGCGGTGCGGCGCCTCAGATTGAGCAATATCACAACAGAGCTCAAGGAGCGCGTTCTTGGTTCGCCCCCGGAGTTGTCAGATCCGGTTCGACCGGATTCGCTGGGTCGGGCGCCCACGGATCCATAGATGGATCTCGGATTGCCTTGCTTTGTCCTCCAATATATCTACAAGTCCCAAGGCTTCCTCTGGCTTCGCTTTTTGGAGCGATGCCGGTACGGTCTTGGTGGAGGGCCCGGATGTCTTCCGCCGTGACCACGGGTGGTCACCGGCCGATTATGCGCGGTGATGAAGGTATGTATGCTTCCTCCTCTAATCGGGAGCAACTTGCGCTTTTGGGTAGCTTTGGAGGGCGCTCGAAGTTCATATCTTTCGCCATGAGGACCTTTCCATCCGGCGCCAGCGGTCTTGATCAACTTGAAGTTGCCGCCGCTTTTTAGGCTATTTGCCGTGGCGATAAGCCCGCCTTAAAACGCCTTTGTTCGACGGGATCCTCCCAAGACGATTAATTGGCTGCTGAGGCTTTGCCTCGCCCTGAGGAGGTATGTAATTATCATCCTCGACCTTTCGCCCGCCGCCTCTCATGAGGGCTTGCTTTTGCGCCCTCCCGCTGAATCTTGCTAGAGGGGATTGTCTTCACTTCGGGTGTTATTATCTCCGGCCAATCTCGCTTTGCCTGGGCGGATTTAGGAGCGGCGCCCGACGCCGGGCGCTTGGGATGTTTCTTAAGGAATCGCTCACGCTTCTTCGCTCCCCATCTTTTGGGGTGTCCACCATGTATATGTCATATGACGGTGGTCTTCCAAGGCTCAGAGGCGCTGGTTCTGGTCGCCTCCGCATCGCCGCCCATACCATTTATGTCTTCGAGTCATAGTCTAGCATGTCGGTTAGTCGCGACAAGGGCTACAAAGTGGGTGGTGGGTGGGTCTTGAATTTTTCCGTCTGCAGATCTCAACCATCTCGCCGTAATCCGCCAGGCACTTGGATAGCGAGAGATTCTTTAGCTAATTTAGGATGTCGCCAAAGGGTGAGTGCGAAAGATGTCCGCGATGGTGAACTCCATGATCGGGCGCCCAATCGATTGGAAAGGGGCGAGGAGGTCTGAGTCCGCAGGAGTCCGCCCCTCGTAGCCCTTTACACGGGACAAGGGTGTTCGCCCATCGCGGGAAGTTGCAGCCCCGGGCGGTCCACCATCGGTCCTCGATCACGCGATCGCTCCCGACTAAGGGCTAGAGCGGATTCGCAGCGGCCAAGGCACCGTCCGATGGAGCTAAATCATGCCCATCGTGACAGCCAGCATGCTGGGCGCCTCGAGTCCCCAAAGATCAAGTCCTCGCGATGTCGGCCGGAAGTTTCCCAACCGACCATGGCCAGGGCGAGCTGATTCGCCCAGAGGCCAAGTGAATTGCCCGGGGAAGCGCCAATACGAAGATCTCCCGGAGAAAGTTCACCCCGACGCGTTGTTGATTGGAGAAGCTCGTTCTATCGGACGGCAAGAGAACTCTCAATGAAAGCACCAAGGTTTGTCAAAACCGGGATCTTGTAGGGTCCCCTAACTATGCCTAGGCGGATGGTAACAGGAGACAAGGGACACGATGTTTACCCGTTCGGACCCTTGATGGAGGTAAAACCCACGCCCCGCTTTGATTAATATTGATGATGTGTATTACAAGAGGGATCTACCACGAGATCAAGGAGGCTAAACCCTAGAAGCTAGCCTATGGATGATTGTTGTAATGGATGTTTTCTCATTTAACTAAAGCCCTCCGCTTATAGACACCGGAGAGGGCTAGGGTTACACAGGTCGGAAATGGTAGGAGATCTAATATCCAACCGCTTGCCTTCCACGCCAAGGAAAGTCCCATTCGACAGGACGGCTTCAATCTTGTATTTCATAGTCTTGGAGTCCCGACGATGATAGTCCGCGTCCGACACCCCTAGTCCAGACTCTCATCGGGCGACGATTCCTTGGCTCGGGCGGGCGGCCGTGATAAGCCCCTCCGATCCAAATTTGCCTTGCAGAATTTTGCGAAGGGCCCGACGAGCACCTTTCAATACAAAGGAACCGATGACCTCCACCTGTGGGGCACGATCCACCACCCCGACGAGGCGGGAAGCCCCGGCATGGCTCTCCAGACCTGATATGAGGCCCTTCAGGCCATCAACTATTTTGAGCCACCATGCTTACCGGTCGCTAGGGGCACCGGATGGCCGCCAAGATACCGAGACTAGAAGACCTTTCTCCATTGAGCTTCCTCGCCACAGAGAATGCGCGACATCGATAATCAGGCAGATCTGGTCAGAGCTCAACGGTAAGGTTGTAGTTTACATTAACATGCTTGCTTTGATGAAAATGCCTTACCCGCCGCTTTTTCTTCACATCTCAACCTCCTCAAGGGCCTATGGGCCTTGGCCTTGGGGTTTTGCACTTTAGAGCCGAGGCAAGCCGACTCTAAGTTAGTCACGCCCCAAACTCTCATGCTTTTCCATGAGAGCCGAGCTCCCGACCTCCGCCACCCGGCCCGCTTCTTCCTGCCTGCTCTCCGGGAAGTCGCCCTGACACAGCCTCCTTCGGTTGATCGCTCGGGCCCCGCAGACCCACGCTATCCCTTGTTATTTTTGCAACCTAAATCCTTTTTCAGAAGGTATCTATTCAAAGTGGTGTTACTCACCCTTTGTCCTCGAAGGGCCGCCGGCCGAAGCTCTTGCTCGGACCGCTTGAGGTCCCGCTCAGCACCAACTCGCAACGGCGAGGTCAAAACAAGAACTCCCAAACCCATATTGACA